>VZRV01007025.1:884212-920931 GCA_013398115.1 Falcunculus frontatus | reverse complement strand
CCCGCCTCCCCCTCCCACTCCCCCCCCACCAGGGCACCGCCCAGGGGGGCGGCGCCCGCGGGTCCCGCCCCGCCCCGCCGGTGGGGCGGGCCGATGACGTCACCATCCGCAGCGCCCTCCCCGCCCCAGCCCCGCCCTGTGCGCAGGCGCGGCACTGCTCCAGGCGGGCGGGGGCGCTGCTCGCGGGGCCGCCGGGGGCGGTAGCAGGGGCGGGGCTGCCTCAGGCGGGCGGGGACTGGGATGGCACCGCTCGCGGCCGCCAGCCGTGTCCTGCTGCGCCTGGAATCACAGAACCATAAAGTATAGAAGTATAGAATCATAGAATCATAGAATTATCGAATCATCAAGGTTGGAAGAGACCCTTAAGATCATCAAGTCCAACCGTAACCCAGCACTACCACCATGACCCCTTAAGCACTAAACCATATCACCCAGCGCCAGATCCAGACGCCTCTTAAACACCTCCAGGGATGGTGACTCCACCACGTTCCTGGGTAAGCTGGCATCACCCACACAGAATCACAGAATCAGGTTGGAAAAGACCTGAGGTCATCAAGTACAACCTACGAACAAACACCATCATGTCAACTAAGTGCCACATCCAGTCTTCCCTTAAACACATCCAGGGACAGCACCACAGCCTCCCTGAGCAGCCCATTCCGATGTCTAATAACCATTTCTGTGAAGAAATTCTTTCTACTGTCCAACCTGAACCTCTCTTGGGCCATGTTAGGGCTAAGTCCTCTTGCCCTGTCGCTGGTTGCCTGGGAGAAGAGACTGACCCCCACCTGGCTACAAACTCCTTTCAGGCAGTTGTAGAGAGCGATAAAATAGCCCTGAGCCTCCTTTTCTCCAGGCTAAACACCCCCAGCTCCCTCAGGCAGGTTATCGGACACAGGGCTGCAGGGATGAGGCCTCACTGGCCGCCCTGGCGGGGAGCGGCGGCCACCGATCCGCGCTGCCACCTCAGCTCCGCTGGCAGCTGGTGTCCGAGAAGGGTCGCGACATGGCCCTGTCGCCAGAAGGACGCCGGGCACAACAGTGCTGGGGAGAGCACTGTATATGTGACAGAAAGCCGAGGGGCGGAGCGTGAAGTAAAGCCTTAAAGCAGACGGTTGAGAGAGAAACCTATGATATTCGGGGTTTTTAAGTTTGTTTGTTCACCTTTCTAGCTAAGAGGGGGAAAATCCACATCGGTGAGGTGTTCACAGATGCCAGGGAGCTGCCAGTGTTCCCGTGAGCCTCGCTGCCTGCGTGTGTCCTGGAGCTGGAACCCGGCGAGTGGTACCGGAGCACACGCAGCCCACAGCTCACGGTGTCACCTCCCGGATGGAGACTGGCACCACCTCTTGAAAATGCCAACTGAAATGAAAAGCAAATCTGGACAGCCGTTTTTTTAGGCTTAATTTATTGCAAGTTTGTTTCTGTATTTATTACAGGGGCTCTAAATCTAGAAGATCAAAACTCAGGGACTGTATCTAGACAAAAATATCAGGTAAACCATTCTGATAGAGATTCCCAAGACTCTCACACCTTTATAACTGTGCCTGCCTCTTACACCCAAGCATGAACTTTCAGATTGGAACAAAGTACAAACTCACAGCTTGGCTGAGTTCGGTCAGTTTCCTGACAGAAATCATGATTTGTACTGGAAAATTTTCAAATAGACTTGAAGATAATAACAAAAAAACCCAGAAAAAATAATGGGGAGCCTTTCTCTTAAGTTAGTATATTTTAGGAGGTCAGAATGACTCAGAAGAGCAGTGTGCTTCCCTTAGAAGTACTCTTGTTTCATTATTATAAAGGGGGGAACTACTGTGAGTTTTAACAGGGACCTTTTGTAGTCAGGCATCCCCCACTTTTAAGACTTCTCAGCTTAGGGATTTCAGTGATGTGCTTTTACTTAGGATAGGTGTGCAAGGCGAACATTCCAAAATTGCTCCACGTGACAGAAGAATTACCTAAGAATCTAGTTGCATTTATAGGTTCTTTTCACACAGTAATGCAAAAAATATTTCTGTGCCTAGTTTATCTTATGAGGTAAGCTATGTCTTCTAAATTGAGTTCATGTTGAAACAAGTTTATTTTTCCACTGTGATTAAAAATGTGGCAGGACTGTGCTGTCTTATGCAGGGCAGCAACAATTACATGTCCACACCTATGAGCACATGTGGAAATAGTTGTCTGGAAAAGCCAAGATATAGGCTCAGTCTGTAGAAGGCGCAGTGCTAGTCCACAACATCTAGCATATGAGATATACACAGACATCTGTCTACAGTTTTCAATAAAATGTTTTAAACATAATTGTTATTAGGTTTTACACGTCAGAAAACCTGTTTTCATTGGTTGCTATTTTAGACATTATTCCTTTGTATCTCAAGCAGCAAGATGTATTAATGCTTCTATCTCATCTATTTCTGGGATTATTCACAAGCTTGTGGCTAGGAATGCTCTTATGCAGCTGCTGGGTTTGGATCCCCAGATTTCCTATGACAGAAGGTTATTACTTTTGTGAAAGGAGTGTGAATTATTTACTACTTTTTCAATTAATTTACTTTTGTACATAAGGAAAAAGAAATGTTAGCTGCATAATAAACAACTTTGTGATTACTATTCACAGAAGTACATTTCAGCTGGTGAACATCCTTTACACTAATGTATTAAAGAAACTTCTACTTCTTACTATCCATAAGCAAAGGAGATGTATCTCTATCTACATTTGCTGACATGTAGTGCCCAATGTAAGAACATCTCAGTCAAGGAAGAAACCTCGTCATTACATGATTCTCAAGAAAATAGGTGCTTGGCCTTGCTTACCTGTCGAATGTTTTACAGAGCAGACACTTCACAAAGACAACCCAGACACATGAGTAGATAATTACTCATTTTAACTATGTTGAAACAAAAAATGTCAGCATTTGTGAACTCTGTAGAAGGAACTGCCCACTCTGAAGCAGTTGGTTCTGTGCAAGCTCATAGGAGAAGTGGCTGATGGCGTCCCATCCCAGCTGTGGGAGCCCTTGGTAAAACAGCTCTGCTGAACCACACGTGTGCTCCCAGATCCCTGTCAGGGACTCTGTCACGAAGTTTCTCTTCTCTGATCTGTTGTTCAAAATAGCAACCGCTTCTTGACATGACCTACTTAAAGGCTGACACAACAAAGCTGTGTGCTCAAAGAGGGCACTGTGTTATCTCTACTGGCGCCAAGATGTGTCAAAAGAGCAGCCTTGAGGACTTGTGTTTAAAGATGTGGTCTTATGAGAACAGGGCAAAGACCAAGCATCCTGGAAAATTTCCCATTTTGTCACAATTACAGAATGTGCTTTCTTTGCCAATTCAGAATATATTTGCCGTCTTCTGTGTTGCAATGTAATGTCTGTAACACACATTTTTTGACATTTGGAATAAAAGACTCTGTTTAAAAGTAATATATTGTAATGAGAAAAAAATTATATATCAGTTGTCATAAAAAGCGAATTGGTCCGTTTGGTGTTTAAGCCTAGTATGCCCCATGTGGCTGACAAATAATTTTGGTAAAGTTTCTCAGTAAAGACCAATGTGTTTTATTAAAGTAATTTACGTAAGGAATTTGTGTTGTTAGTTCACTAACCTTGTTTCTTTCTCTTTATGATCTGTGCTATAAGCCTCTACAAATTCTTTTATGATTTACAACTCTTTTAGATCTTCAGTCTTTCCCAGCAATAAAAACATTTTAAGCAAAGGGAATTGGCAAACCTAAGCCTTACAGGGAAGCTATAACAGGATAATGATGTAATTAACCATCAAAATTGTTCCAGCAGAGCAAAAGTGATCTTGATTTGGTCTTAAAAGAACATTATATATTTGAATAAATCTTTAAACCAGGTGTTTGTGGGGAAGCGAATTAAAGCTGCTTCCTCCTGCCCTTTCAAGAATTAAATTCTGAGATTCATCTGTTGACAGCACTTGTTGACATTCAGTGTGCCTAATGCAGACACAAGTACTCTTCTCATTTTAATTTGCAGTGTGCTGGGAAAATATATGACATGACTTCTGAGAATTTGAGGTACATTCCAGGTGAAATTTATTCCAAATTTGCAAGTCAATTTGCAGGACAAAAGAGTGAATAATCTACCAGATATAGTGTACCTCAAACAAAATTCTTGCTTGTAGCGCACTCTGTAAATAAAGGCTATTACGATGACTTATGAAGTCTAGCAACATTGCCTGACACTGGAAAAGTGTAATTAAAATTAACAAAATTGTACGGCTCAAACTGCTTGTGCAAATATATTTTAAATAATATAAATATATTTCAAGTCTCTTTACCAAGAGACTGTGTCTGGTCAACTCAGCTTGAACTCCCTAACTGATTTACTGAGGTTAGAAGGTTGGTGGATGGAGTTCAATGGCCTAAGATACTGTTGGAGTCCAACTAGATTATTTGAAGCTCTTATCTGGTTGCAAAACACTAAAGCTTCTTTTCATTCCAGCAAACAATATGATATGGAATGTATCTCCTGTCCAAATCAAGTTTAGGATTTTATGTGAGCTAGAAGGATGAAAGGTGTGTTGAGAGTGCTTCTGCTGATACATAGTAACTTCTTCTTGGCAAAAATGTAAGTAATTCTAAAAATCAGCTTTATTTCACAATTTAGCTGGAAATGCATAAAACCCGAAAACCATCTAATTTGTTCCTAATCACCAAGATCATATTTAATATTCTGATAGTGATAGACTAATTAAAAGCAAAAGCTCTGGGAATAATGTCACATTTTAGATGTTTATTTCAGCTAATTTGTGCAAATCCATGCAAAAAAATCTGTCTGCTCACTACCTACAGCGTTGACTCCAGTTCTCTTTGAAGAAGAAACACACTTTTGGGCCTTGTTTATGTCCTAACCATTAAAAGCATCCAGCATATGTTGTCTGAAACATCCCATCATAAATCTCTATTCTTAGTTGCTTTTCACTGTTTATAACCCTTACTAAACTGACCACTGGATTTTATCTTAGCTTGCAGGGTGTCTGCCTGAAGCAAATTTTTTATATTGATATATCAATATAAAAATTCGTAGCAAAAATTGATATTCAATTAATTTATTTCACAAATTAAATTAGATATGCCTTGTTTTCCATTGTTGCTAAAGGAAAACTCTTAGAATCCTTTCACGTGGGAGTTATAAAAGAGAACCTAAAAACTGAAATTAGGTGGGAGACTCCTGTAGGGCTCTGCTTTTGATTATCTAAAACTACTCAAGGCTGACGCTGGGGGAAAAACCTCGTATGAACATATTCTTTAGAGTCCTGCTGAAGCTTTTATTAGAATTAAAACCCCCATCCCATGCCCGCTGCTGTCTGTGCCTGGTGTGTGTGTGTGTATATCACTGAACAAATGGTCTCGCTCCATGTCTCGGCAATGGGGGCTCAGCAGCCTCTGCTTTTTCAGTCTGTCTGTTTGATCTGGGAGCCAGAGCTGAAGCCAAGGAGCATGACTGTCTTGAAGTCAAGAAGAAGGTGCTTTATTTACAGAAGGAAACAAGAAAAGTAGTTGGGATAGAAGAGGTAAAGCAGAAGAGAGAAGTTTGGGAACATAGAAGAACCAGGCAAAAAAGCCTGCGATTTCTGCAGGAATTCTTTCAGCATCAGGAATGGGATTTAAGATCCCTCATTTTCTACCATTAGCAAAGAGACATGGAACAAGCAAATGAAGCTTTGCACATTCGAAGGGTCACCATCCCATATCTGACATAGGCTTTGTTAGTGGAAGGGGCAGGGGCAAAGTGTGATCATGAGAACATCTGTGTGGTTTATTGAGGTACTCCAGAAAAGAGCTGGCTCAAGTGCTGCAGAACAAAATTCATGCCAGTACTATAATATAGTAATATATAGAAAAAGAGAGAAATTTCCAAGCTTTTTAAAGGATGAAGAAGTTATGCACTGAACAAGCTTTGCAAAAATTAGCATCCAAAGGGTTCAAAAGAGCACAAAATTGTTCTTGGCTGATCCACCTGTAAAGATCTGGTATTGACAAGAGTGCTGATCCACCTGTAAAGATCTGGTATTGACAAGAGTGGTGGTCTCACAATAGCCTGATTTCAAACCACTGATGGCTATGAACATCATTGCTTTGCACCTCAGGTTGCACACAGAAACAGCAAGAAATCCCACTGAGATGATCATTCTGTTACATACTTAGCCGGTGGGGAAACTACCATTTCACAGGAAGCAGATAGTACAACCTTACCTGAAATGTGAAATGAAAGTCAGCCTCAACAGTGTAACACCAGCGTATTCCGAATGCAACACTTTTCTTTGATTCCATTTTGGATTTGCTCTTCTTTTTTTCCCCTATTTTTTTCAATTTTGTTTTCTCTTTCTCTTCACTGCAGCGTTCTTCTTCTGAAGGAGCATATCCTGATAACCTTGTCTGGAAGCAGCAAAATAATGGATAAAAGGTCTACCTACATTTGAAACTGCAGCCTTGCTTACTTCTCCAAAATGCAGCCATGCTTTTTTCTCGACTTCTAAATTGCAAAAAAAATTTAGGGGCATAAGTTACATTGTGAACTTTACAATCAAGAATAGATCCAAAGATTGTGCATCCTTTAAAGTGTCAGTCACAGCTCCTCATTGGTATGGTGTATAGATAACCTTGCTTTATTAATCTAAGTGCTTCTATGTGCCAAAAACCCCTGCCACTCTTATATAATCCAGTTTAGGTCATAGCTAATTTGCAGTCCTTCAGACCCCAGACTTGGAGAAAAAAGAGTACAAAAAGTGGGTTGAAGGATAAGGAAATGTCAAGCTATGTATTTTATGACCATATATCTATATGACATGTATTATCTATCAAAATACATTAGTCATGTATCCTGTGTACTTCAAAGCACATCAGTTTGTCCAGTGGTCTTAGGTAGCTGGCTATAAGGGGGTCAGAGATGACATGCAATATCCCATCTTGAGTGTGGAAAAAATCCCCCAAGGCCCCTAGGTCCTTTTTTTGGTTGTTTTTTTGAAAGCTTCTGTCTTTAGATTGTGCAGGCAATTCAGCAAGATCTTATTTTCAGTGGTTTAAAAAAGGCTTTAAATGGAGCTTAAGGAGCCTTCTCTTGCACTTTTGCCTCCACTGTCATTAAGGGTATTTTACTGGGCACTTGCAAAAAGTAAAATCTAACTTCATATGTTTTCTGAATTTGAATTTAGAAGTATCAAAGGAATAAAAAGCCCCTAAATGTAGCAGTTAAAGCCCCATCTCTTCATATGTTTCTTTAAAATCTAAAGCTCAAGAGACAGTAATATTTGGGAAGGCCTTATTGAATTCTTAAGGAAAGACCTAAGAAGCCTTTTTGAACAGGGGTGCGTGCCATCTTGCCTTTCTTCCTGTTTACTAATTCTTGCAGCTAACCAGCCGAACTTATCATGCTTCTATAAGTCAGTGAAAACTAGAGTCCGAATCAGTTTAAGATAAATGGGGTTTGCCTCCCACTGATATTGTTCTGAAAAATTATACCTGGCTAGATCTTTTTGTCCAGTTCATGCATCAAAAAACATCAGAGGCTGTGACTGTTGAAGTAAACTGTGTTTTTCACAGTCATTACATACACACACACACACACACACACACAAAGGGACTGTAAAATCCATATTTATTTCGTAGGGCTAATTCTGTTTAAAAAGATGACCATACACAGCTTTTTACTCCACAGGTTTCAAATATGCTTATACTCAAATTCATGCCTAAAATCTCTTGGCAAAACTATATTTTACGAATCTCTGCTTTAAAGCTTTGCAGAAATAATGTTGGAAGAGAAGAATCTAGAGAGAGAAGAACCTTTTTTCTAGTTCTTTTATCAACAGAAATGTCTCAATTCTGACATTTATTATAGGTGACAGTACATGAGGTAGGCAGAACAGAGCTGACTTTCAGAGTTCAGTTTAAAACTGCCAGGTTGAAAGTACTTTTTCAAGTTGCGTGGCGAAGAAACTTCTCTCGCAATGGTAAACGCACCATTCATGAGGGGTGAGAGGGTGGGACAACTGCACTTCAAAAATCAACCTTTCCTGTGAAGTTCTTGCTGACCTCACACGGACTCACCATCCTGACTTCCAATCCTCCCATAAATGGATGTGTGCTGCCCTAGGTGGAGGGAGTGAGGGGGTGTGGGGAAGTGTACACATGCACATGTATTTGTCACAGTGCAGTTCATACTGTTTTCTCCATCTCAGTCACGTTTTTATCAAGCTCATTTACCATGCTGTCCACATGAAACAGTAGAGAGGTTACACCAGGTTTTCAAGCTGTTTAGTAAAATCTCGGTTTTTTTCTTTCTTCCTGCTCTGGATGTTTGCCAGCTCTTACGACATGGAATTGGTGTGTGGGAAAAAAGCAGTTCTTAGTGGTTACACAGAAGCTTTGGTGCTAAAGTGCTGATTTAGCACACTAAGGAGTGGCTGAGTAAAGGAAAAAAAAATCAGGTAAGGGATGAGACGGGTACTAATCACTTTTTTTGGCAGCATCTAAAGAGCTTTTGTCATCCTAAGTAAACTTCTGTCTCATCCCTATTTCATTCATGAAGGTGGTCACTTTTCAGCTTTAATACAGCTCTACCCTGTCTATCCAGCCCTGTAATGTTTTTCTGTGATACATCTGTTGCTTCCCCAATGTCCAGCAGGCATCTCAAACAATTCAAAAAAGGTATAGCTGAGAATAAAACCTTTCTTGCCCCGACATATTAAATTCTCTCTTTCTCAAGTGCCTTCACAATATTAAAGATCATTGGTTTTGTGTTTCATGATTCGTATGACTTTGCTGCTCTTTTTTAATCCGTCCTTGCTTCTGCTCGTGATTTGCTGTTCTCTTCTCTTTAATATTGAGCATAGAGTACAATTTGTCTCCCAGAGCTGCAGCAATGTTTTCTACTGCATCACCCTAGCTATTAAATAGCCTGGAAGAATGACTTCTATCAGGATGAATATTCTATCATTATTCACCAAAATGGTGAATAATATGGGCAAAGACAAAAGAACAGTGAGAACAATTTATGAAACCCCTTTATTTCTGACATTAAGAAAACATGGATTCAACTTAAAAGCCATTGATCCTTTTGACTGTGGTACTCTAAGTTCTTCTTTTTCCATAGACATCAACGACCTTGTTGTTTTCCTAATTGTTTGTAGAAAATTTTAAGGCATTGCCAGAAATACAGAGAAAAAATGGAATAGTAAAACTGGAATTGCCTTTGTAATTTCCACGCCTCTTGAATAATTGTATTCTGATTTGTCCATATGCATCTCTTTCAGAAACAATAGTATCATCATTCCTGGCAAAGAATACTTCCTTCCTTGGTTACAGCTCTGAAGACAAGTCTTGTACTTGGATGAAAAAATAAGGAAATGGATTCCTCAGTTGCTATAGTCTTCATTTTTGGAACCCCCAAAAAGCATTAGACTTGTCACCAGCTAAAAGGGAAGAATACATAATGAACTTTTCAGTAAGGTTTATGTCCATTAAAATGGAAAACAGTGCCCCTTGCAATTGCTGGAACTTACATAGAATAGAGTGAGTAAAATTAAAATTTTCTTTGTGCCCTTTGCTCTGGCCAAGCATTTAACAGGCAGCACACAAGGGTGATAGATCACTGCATTCCTCTGAATCCGGTTCAGTGATGTGGGATTAAAGGTTTACCTTGAAGAGTGTGTGAGGGTTAGGATGTAAGAAGAGGGTTGGGAGCTTAGAGTGAGGAAGCTGAAGCTTTAGCATGTGGTTCATTGGTCACTGCAATTTGGCAGATCAGCCTGTAGAAGGTCATTAAGGACACTGTCGATTTGAAGCCTTTGTGTCCTTTAGTTTCCCTTACCTCATCCACCAGACCTCTACCCAATCACAGCTCTACAGAATGGTTACTGTGCATGGACCTCATAATGTGTGAAGTACTTTTAGAATAATTTGTAAAATAATTTTATACATTGACTTGAATATTGTCCAGAATATTTTCTAAAATGAAAATGTATTTGAAATTAATTTAGCTAATGTCAAACTTGTAGTATGAAACATCAATAGTCCTTGTATGCTTTAGGCCCAGTTTACATTGTACCTCATGCTGGTCAGAGTTAGCAGCCTTGAAACAACTATCTTTATGGATATCAGAGTCCTTTTTCAAGTGTTTTCCCTGGAATAGGCCTTTCTATGTTTCTGTTATAAAATTCCATCTTTGTTTACCTGTTAATTCTAAGCTTCATGGGCATAATCTCCCTTTCTACTTACAAGTCAACACTATTGGTGTTTTCCCTTTTCAACAGTTTAACTCCTCCTATTTTCAGAGATATCATCGATCGCATTAACAATATGCTGAAGTAATTTTAGTGCAGAAAATTTCCACTTCTATTGTTATGTGTATTTCTCACTATTGAAAAGAAAAGAATTTGTTTGTTTACTTTGTAAATATCCTATCAGTATTCTATGTGTGATATTAAAATCATATATAAATTTCTCACTGTTAATAAAATTGATTATCAAGTATCCAAAGCAGATAAAATTCCTCAAATTCATTTAAAAATGGAAGAAGAAGGAATACCTCTTTAATCCTGTTACTGTTTCTGAAAATCCTGCCTCTTGAACATTATCATCTCAAGAGTCACAGTGGCATAGGTGGGTACATAGTATGGCTTGAAAAAAATTATGCTTGTATGTGTTTTGAATTTAATCTAGGACTTGTGAATTGAATTGTGTCAGTGTTTTGTGCATGAATTGATTATCTGGAGCAGCTGTCCTTTCTGTGTAAGGATTACAGATACATCAGTCCTACTTCCATTACTGGAAGGTACAGCCTAGTCTAGAAAAAACAGCACCAGTCACTATTATCTTAGATGTATAACATTCAGCAGAAGGATGTAAGGGTTAACACAGAAGTTCATACTGTTTAAATAGAAAACAAATGCATCACATTCCTGTTGTATTCCCCAAGGCTAGTTTTCCCTGGGAAAAGGTAGACAACAATGGTATATTGTTATAAGAAACTCAAAGTGTTTTAAGATGGAGGTTGATAAGTTTATGGATGGGGATCACAAAACAAGATAAGAATGACTGCGGAGTTGGAATTAAAGCTCGAGATAACTGCTCATTTGTATCCAATTTATTGGTAGGGCTGGTACCCAAGTGCCTGTTAGAGAGCAGATTATGTGTGTTTGCAATGCTTTAGCCTCCTGTTACAGGACTTCTGTTCTTAGCTCTGGCAGTCAACTGAGTGCCGGGCTTAGTGCTCAGTGAGAGGCACTGCTTTTGTTTCTGGTGTTAGGAGCTTCTGGAGTTCCTTAGGATCGTTTGGTCAATTTACTTTCAGTTCTTACTGCTGTAAGCATGTTGGGAAACAACCACTCCCGCTTTCTTCTCATGGTACCCCAGATGTACAGCTTTACTCCTTTTTCTTTGTGTCTCAGGCCCACAGGGAATCAGGAATAGTGTTCAAGCTGAGTTATGGGACTGTTCATGGAGGAGTTGTGTAGACCTTTTAAGACTAAGTATCTGTTGCAGTGGTTCTTGGATTGCCTGGGACATCAATCAGTGACCTAAGTAGTCTTTTTCAGTCCTCTGTTACTATGTCCTAGACTGTGCTAACACCTGAACCCAGAGAAAAACAAGCAGTGCTTGTAAGCTTGGAAGGCTGTTGGTTGCGCCTCTGACCTGCTTAGGGCTCTTCTTCTCAGCCAAATTAAAGATTTCTCAAGAAATCCGTACTGAGTATTTTGTGGATGTTGAATATGTCACAAGGGCTGGTTTTTGCTGTGAGTGCAAAGTCCTTTTTTCCTTTCTCTTCTTTGTATCTAGATGTAAGTAGTGGCACAGCTCTTTCTCCGAGAGACAGGCATTCCCTTTCTTGTTCTCCTCAGCTCAGCAGCGTGACTCGATCTTCAAAAAAGACAAGTACTGGCATGTTGGTCACATCATTTTAGAATTAACTAAAAAGTCCAATGTGATATAAATCTTCATTAAGATCACTGAAGGCTTTGTGAGATACACAAGATTGTAGAGGGAACCCTTTCAGAAAATCTCATATGTATTAATGAAAGTACAGCACAGTGCTCACACCAGTGTGTTCTGATGTGCAGAAGATTTTTACTTTAAACAGCATTTCTGCTCTGAGAAAAAAATTGTATGAACCTGACAGATTTTTACTTAGCAAATCCATTTCTTTGTTCTGTAAGGATTTTATCTGCACACATAAGTGACAAAAGTAATTTTTCTTTGTTTTTTATTCTTCCTAGACAGGGTAATTATGTATTAGGTAATAAGCTGAATTCTGTTCCTTTTTATACATGGCCGACAGAATTTTCTGCGTTGCTAGCAAGGATGTTTATGTAACTTAATGAGAACACTGAAAAAGGAGCAAAGGTTTGGTTTGCTTCAGACAGGCTTCCCGTGAGATTACCAATATTTATTGCTTTGATCTCTCCTCAAGGTTGAACATTAAAAGAGGCAAAATCATATAAACCAGACTTTAAAGTTGCTGTCAACTGATTATTTGATTAATAATTTTTTGAGATTACTTTGCTCCTGCAAAGAAAAAACAGCCAAAATAGTAATCTTTTATCTGTTGAAACAGAGTTCTTCTGCTAAGAACTTTTTTTTAAAGAAATAGCAAGGGAAAACAGATTGTCTAAGGAAACATCATATACTATAGTATATAGGAACCTTGGAATTCATGTTCTGTAGTCTGGTTGGTGTCCAGGAGAGTCTCTTCAGCATTTTGATGGAGGAAAGATGAAGTTCTGTCTGCCAGAGAGGTGTTTTGTTCATTTTTTTTTGACCTTGCCTGGGGCAGGAGGCTTCCTAGAGTGTTAAATAACCAGTAAAACCTAGAGCAGATTTCACCTAATACGTTATAAGCATCTATAAGCTAGCACATAGTCTAGTGTTCCTAGTCTCCTCTTGTAGTCTATGAACAAATTTAAATAGCCCAGAAGGCGATCTATGTCATTGTAAGGTAGGTCAGATAAATTATCCTCTGGAGAGGCCTGTGTACCTTCTATTGACTGCAAAAGAGCCCAGGTAAACTAACTTAGCTTTGGACAGCCAAGTCCTAGATGCATAAAGCTTAGACAGAATGAAGACTGAGCTGGACTCCTAAGTGGGGGAATTTTAGTCAGATGCTTAAATTTACCCACAGAACCCTTAAATGTAAATTTGGACCCACCTTAAGTAGACTTCCAGAAAACTGCAGTAAGATATGCAGCAATATGCAATATATTGATAACAGCAATGCATCAGCCTCAGAACAACATTTCTAATCACATGAGAGTCTCAGATGTGCTGTCCACATTTGGTACACTCTTTAGAGCAAAAAAGCAGAGGCTGTATTTGGTACTCACTTGAAGGAAAGCATTCAAATGACATAGAATCGGATTGGTTCTCTGTATCTTGCAAAGATCAAATAGAATCCATTAAAACATTATTGATTCAAACTTTGTGCTGAAGTACTGTCCGTGAGAGCTCTGTCATTAGCCCTCTGAAAGGGCTGATTAGACTCTGACAGGAGTTATGAGCAGAGAGAAGCTACCAAATGGTATTAGTGTGCATAGTGAAAGGCATTGGGCATTAGCAGGGGGCAGGACTAGATCCTCTCCAGAGCTTGCTTCCAGCCTCAACTATTCCATGATTCTGGGATAACTGCACTTCTGGCATTCATGTACTTACAGCTGCTCTCCCCCATGCCTGAGCTCTCAATTGCTTTGCCCACCCTATTATAGCATTTTCTCTACTAAAAGAAAGCCCAACTGAAACTAGATTTTAAAATATTTTAAAGAAATCTTTCACTTCTATGTCAAAGAGACAAATTTGGCAGGTGCCTGTGGTATATTTGAAAGAAAAGTAAGGAGCAATCAGATCCAAAATGGAATCCTTTAAAGATTGACTAAACAGCCTGCCAGTAATGGGCTACTCTGTGCTTTCCCCACCAGGTGGGAACAGAAACATCAATATCAATGAACACGTCAGATTGAGTGGAAACAAACCCTAAGGACACAACAGTGTAGTAAAGTTATCTACCCACACAGCGTAAAAAAAATTGATCTGCCAGTGTATTATAAGTATTTAATTGACACTTTGCAATGATCAAAGTCAGACATTCCACTGGCAGAGCACAGCACGCACTTTTCCTTTTAATTTATATATTGTTTTATGTGATTATCAAAGTGAACAGGTTTTTTTGAAGGGATAATAAAAATAACTGTATGAAAAACAAGCTACCACATGTTATGTTAGAGGGTATTTTTGCTCTTTTCTTTGTCTTTAAATACACAGTTTATTTTCATAAAAATGAGCTTATAAAATGGTCCTTACTGTAATTTACAGTATTTCAGTAATTTAGAACCAAATAATAAAATTCTCGGCATGTGCAATCAAAATTAAATTTAAATAGAACAGCAGTATCAAAATTTTAAAAATTTCTGCAGTATTTTCAAGTTCATTTTTCCTAGTAAGAGGATGTTTTCACTACTTATAAGAGTTATAAGTGAAAACAATGAATTCCACATCATTCAAGATGTAGGATTTGAAGATAGGAAATTGTTTATTATTCTAATTCCAGACTCCCTAAGCAAGCACTCACAGTCTGATTCATCTAAGTGTGATAGTCCTCATTCAAACCATCTCCATGAATTTTTTTTGGTCCAGTTTTAACCCTGCAGCAATACTTTTGATTTCCTAAAGAATCAAAGAAAGTTGATGAATAAGACTATGGAAGTTTTATTTACCGATATCAAAATATAAAAGAATTATTTTGATTGGATGGACTTCCTTTTGATTTTTTTCTGCTTTGGCATATGGTGTTTTTAGATTAGTCAAATTGATGATTGATTAATGAGTATCACTCTTCATATTATGTGCATATGATGACACACTACCAAAATTCAGACTCTTTGACTGCATTACACTAACTTATATTTTCAAATAATGTTAATAGAGTTTCATGTCACAGAGATAATCAATCAGATGACAGATGATTTGCCTTCCAACTACGCAAATGAATGCAATGGATGTGTGTCATAGATGTTTTGTTATTTCTGGGGCTGCCACAATAAAATACCCCTTTTGACAGAATGCTTAGTTATTTTGTCAGAAGAAGAAATGTATCATTGACAAAACTTGAAACATTTGCTCTGTCAAGCTATATAATTTCAAGTCACAAACATCAGGTCTGTACAACTGACTGTATTATATTGTTTTGGCAATATGCTGATTGCCAGGCACCCGACAATCTACCGTGAGCAATTCTGCACAAACTACTGTGAGTCAGTGAAGGAAATATTTTCACTCCATTTGGAAAGTACAGACTGTTTTGTTTTCTTTTCTTAGTGCATGTATTTTAGCTTCTCAAGGTGAAATTATCATTGTCATCTCTGATATTGCAATTCAGGCTGGCAATGTAACAGAAAGAATATGTACACCCAGCCAAACTCATAATCATTCTGTGCGCTCTGCATCCACTCTGTTTTGTACCAGCAAAACCAAGTGTTGGCTTTTTACTTCAGCTAGTGGCTACCTTGGGATGCATGTAAAGAGACCTTTCAATAACAAAATGTTAAATAATAGCATTAGTCTAGCTGCAGGTCAACTGAGATATTCTGCAGATGCATTTTCCTCTTCCCTTGTGTGTCTGTATAAAGTTTGTAAAGCAATACAGGGCCCATCAGTGTTGAAACTGCTTGGGTATTCACCCAGTCTTCATGAAAAAAGCATTCTCAGTGCCTTTACAAGGCAGGAACTGCTATTTACAGAGGCATTAATGAGCCTTTCCAGCACTTTTCTCCTTTGCATGCCATTTCTCTGCCTGGGTTACAAGTGCAAAGACAAATTCCTAGTGGCACAACTGGCAAAGGATCAAACACAGAGCCACACTGCTGATCTCTAGTTCAAGATGCAGATCAGCTTATTTTAATCCATTTATTGAGGTGTCACACTTTTGCTGATGAAGTCTTTCTTAAATTTAACATTTCTCAGTGATTTTCTGCTAGGTGAGATACTATCCAAACCCATAAGTTTTTCAGAAAGGGTTGCAAAGAGTTCTGCTTTATTTGACCTGCAAATACAAACCATTCAGCATAGAGTTGGTTGGGGTTTTTTACATTTTGTTTTACTTTGTATTTTCTGCCTATTACTTTGGAGAGCAAAATATCTGTATTACTTAAACAAGTGATGAATCAAAAGCAGATCACATACTGCCTGTAAGTATTTAGAAGGCATAGCAGGTTCACTTCGTGTGAAACATGTATGGTAATTTTTATTCTGATTTATTTCATTTTATTTATATTATTTCAAGTTTTTTATCAGAGGAGAGGTGCTGAACAGGAGCCAGCTTTTGTTTTTACAAGGCCAGGATTAGTTTCACTCTTCAGTAACTGGAACAAAAAATTGGCAGTTGTTTGAGGAGCTTCCTTTCATGCTCAAACAATAAAAAAAAAAAAACAACCCTTCCAAATTTCTAAATGCCCAGGTGCTTTGCAACGGGAGGCATAATTTATGCTTCTAACAAACAGTTTGGGTCAATTCTCCCATTGGCAGCAGCACATTGCTGCCAGGTATTTTCTTGGTGTTCTGCAAGGAGCCGTGGGCCAATTCCCAGCACACAGGTGTCCTCAGAACCCAAACTGCCACTTCTGTCACACATGGCAGCAACCTGGGCAGCAGTGAGTGAAGCCTGAACACAAGAGTGACATAAACTTCTCGTGACATAAACTTCCCGAAATAAACTCGTTTTCAAGTTAGATCTGACATACGTCAAAAGTGGGGGGGAAATGCTTCTGCTGCTTCTCCCTTCAGTCAGGCAGCTGCAGCTACGAATGCAGTAAGTGAGAGGGCCCACAGAGACTGTTACTAAATTTCCCTTAGGTCTTAGTTTGGGCACAGTGGGACTGAGAGGAATGTCATTTGTCCATATGGCCCCAGAGCACAGTTCCGATCTAAGGAATGGAGCTTTGCAACTGTCCTCTGAAAACAATGTTCTCCTCCTGACCACAGCCCATGGTCAGTGCATTACCATCTTGGATGGGATGTTTTTGCCTGAGAAGCAGAACAGAACACTAGAAATTCTCGTAATATTTTTTTGTTTGTTTTCTTTTTCCTTGTCCTGTCTTCATCCAAATTACATCCGGAGAATTCACTAGCATAGAAAAAGAAGTCTTGCTATCCTGCTCTCTGAAAAGAACTCAGCATTGCTATTCTGGGCTAGATCAAAGTAATTTGAGGAACTAGTCAAGGTACAACTAATTTCTAATTGAAAGAAGAAAACAGTTCCTGCTTCCTTGGTGACAGGAATATTCCTGCCTTGTAATGCTGAAATGGATTTCAAGGAAAATGCATCTTTGGGTAGATTATGGAAGCCATAAAGATGTTTGACTTTGCTGACAGCAAAGTCACAAGAATAAATAAATAAAAATATCCTAAGCAGCCGGTGTGGTAATTATAAACACATGTAAAGTAGGCTTCTCATCACTATCAGTCCTCCTCCTGCCAACTGACCCATCTGGGCATCACGAAAGTCCTCTCATGTGATTTCTCTTTGAAGTGCTGAGGTGTTTTCTGACTATTGACAATGTCTCTTTGTATGCTGAGCAGACCAGGGTATGCTCACAGTCAGTCAGCTGATAGAGAAATTATTTTAAAGGTTTTTTCTGGGTTGAAAGTTAGAGATAAAGCTATTGATAGAATTTTATAACTTAATTACTTTTTCCCCATTCAAGATAAAAAAGGAAAGAAAAGACAAATTAACCATAAAATCAGGAAGAGGCGTTTGAAGTTAAATAGATATATTTTAACCTCCGCAAAATATCCTGAAGTATGACTTAATTCAAGAAAATAAAGATAATTCTTCCAGCAGTATCATGTGCTTTTCCTGTTTCTAGAAACAGAAACATAATTTGCTTTCTCTAGTGAACCTAGCCTGATTTTTCTCTAGAAGGGCACAGGGACTATGAGTTCAAATAGACCAAAGAGGACAAAAAGTGTTTTGGTATTGCTCACCTCTCACAGGGCTAAATAAATGACTGATACTGCCAAAAAGAAATTGGTATAAGGACTCTCATTGACCTGTGAAGTATCTTTTCACAAAGAGCAAAAGGTCTTTAGTAATGAAGTCTGGGTGGTGCAATGATCCTGCATCCCCCCTCACCAAGGCAAGAGAGCAGTGAGCAAGGTGAGGGTAGGGACACCCGCCAAGGCCTCCTGCTGGACCCACATCTATCCTAAAAATATTTAGCAAACAGCCAGAGTTAGCTGGGAACAAATGCCCTCAGCATGTCTCTTATCCCCACCCGCTGAAAGGAATCCTGCCCTTGGCACCACATTGCCAGGAGCATGGGATCGCCCTCCTCCACTTGTTCTTCAACCTGTTCTGGTGCCAGCCAAAACAGAAGTCAGTCTATGGAATGCAGATTTTGGAAATTAAGCAGCAGTAATTCAGCATTTTACTTCCACTCTTCAGCAAATAGGTCTTTCTAAAGCATGTTTTTAAATTTTAAATGTTGAATTTTGCCTTAGTGCCTGGTCAGCAATGGATTTAATCCGTTCAAGACATCAAGAAGTCTTTTTGACCTCAATTAATGCCTTGAGGAACTAAGCTAGTAAGCATTTGAGCCATTACTTTACCATCATAGGGCCATATACATATATTAGAAACACGTGCTTTGCTGAAACAGTCTTGGAGCAGTTTCTGCATGCCTCTGTCCCCACTTGGATCACTCTTGTCATTCTTTCTATGCTGGCATTCCAAAGCTGCTGATTCACAGCCTGCATCTGGTCCTGTAGCATTCTTGCCAACTCAAACCCCGATGGATTATATGGACACTTAACTTGCTCAAATCATTCTCCCTCTGCCACTGACTTGGTTTTTTTTGACATCCTGTGTGTTATAAATACATTTCTGCAGGGCCTTTCCTCATTATATTTGGTTAGCCTATTTGAATTATCAGAAATGAGGTGTTTTCTTCCCTTCTTTCTTTCATTCTTTCTTGCTTTGGCTCAGTTCTGCTGCTGAGGATGAGAAGAGAGTTGCTGATTCTTGTACAGAGGCCTGCTGGCTTCAGAACAGCATGGGGTGGGAGAGGACATCTGCTTAGGAAGAGTGACTAGACCAAGGACTGGGATTCAGCTCCGTGAGCTGTCACCAGAGAGTGCAAAAACTGAGCTTTCCAGATGTGTTACTGTGGAGAGTCACCTGGGATTTTTGAAATTTAACATTAAGATATTTGTAGACTGACATACACCCCATTTGCTTAGTGTTTGATTGTATCTGTGTTAATTAATTTATAATTGTTCATGAGTTTGAATTCTTCAGTCATGTAATACAACTTGGGCATCTAAGTTAATATGTGAGATCAGATAGCAGCTGATTTCTGCCTAACTTGTGGCTGTAAAGAGGCTGGGAACAGTAGAACAGTGACCATGCTTTATTACATGCATGGTAGGAGGGATGCCTTGCTTTGAATTCCTGCATTAAACATGTGAAAATTACGTGATCATCTCCACTCCATCAAAAGTGGCCATGGTCCCATCCTGTTGAAATAAACCAAAATTTGCAAGTAGTTTCAATATATCTAGGATTACTTCCAATGGAATATATCCCTTGCCCTGACCAAGGCTGTTCTTTCCTCTCCACCAGTTTCAGTGGGAGTTCCTCACTGAAAAAGCTGCTCAGGGCATGAGTGGCTTTTACAGAGTGAGGTTTCCTCCACTGAAATGTTTAATATGGGTAGCATCTCTGAAGCCCTCTTTGTCAATGCACTTCACAACCATTATTTCCAGCTTCACTAGGGAAAAGTAATTTCCAAGGGTGGGATGTGAATTTAATGTCCACGGCCCTTCAGTCTTTTTCTGTTGAAACTTGGTTCTAGTGCCTGTGTGGCTGTGCCACCAGTGGCAGGGGCAATGTACACTGGGAACAGGACGGGCAACTCCTAAGCCACTAAGAAACTTTGTACAGTGCTTTCAGTGAGTGCTGGCTGTTGTTCAAAAGCCAAAACCAGCCGTCTTTCAAGAAACTTGCCTATAAACTGACACAGAAAGCCACCATTACTGACGTGTAGCAGCAGTCATGTTACATCGTGTGTGGATTGAGACGGGCTAGACATTGGCTGTAGTGGTCCTTGTCCATAGCACGAATAAGCAAAACAATCCAGACATGACCGGCTCCTGTGTTCCTGCAGTTGGGTGTTCTCAGAAGCCGCCAGTCCACAGCAAGATTTGCAACCTCAGGTTTTTTTCCTCCATCTCATCATTCCTGGAGTCTGACAGTCGTGTGGGAATTTTCATTTTCAGGGATTTTCTTGCTAAGAAGCGTGTCTCAAGTCTTTGAAATAACTGCTGAGTGTACACCCCACTGGATCAGAGCCGAAAGGCACAATGTGTGGGGGTTTTGTTTGTTTTCAGCCAGTCATAATTTTTTTGCTGACTTGAGTTCAGCCTAAGGAAGTAGAAGTATGTGGTCAGATCTATCCTTCAAAAATGTAAGGTGTTGATTCCAAGTTAACTGAAGCAGGAGGCAAATTTAGAGATCCTTGATCTGATTCCTGTAAGCTTTGCACCTCTGTGCTGCCCTGCCTCCTCTTGCTGCTTTTCTCTGCCCTGAGCACATGCCCTCAGGAGCTTGATACTGCTCTGTGTCTCACACCACAGCACAGAGCAGCTGCTGTGCGAGGACAAATCTGCCTCCTGAGAAACAGTGGGGTCCTGGCCAGCTAACCCAGGGCCAGCTCAGGAACCCACCCTGCATTGCAGACAGCAGCTGAGTGTCCATGCACAGCCTTTCCCTACCTGCAGGCTGAGCTCAGGTTTTCATCTTCCTTCTAAACCTTGTCCCAGAGCAGGATGCGACAGGAAGCATTATGATTCCCATTGCAGGAATCATCCTGGAGGTTTTCAGTCTCAATTATTTAAAGCAATTGTGACATTATGGCCAAAAATAAAATCTCTATCAGCAGATGGAGCTGAGCTGAGGTCACAATGATCCCATTTGCTATATCCTGAATAAAAGCCTTCAAGCTGAAACTGAAAAAAAAAAAAAGATACTTGTGATGCTTCACCAGCGCTGAAAACAACGCAGTTTAGTGCTGGCTGTGGCTGGTGAGACAGCTCCTTTCTTTGAAGTGTCCTGATATCCCTTGTGATATTCCCTACACAGGGAATGGTGACCCAGGAAGGCCTGCTGCACCTCCTTGATGATGGCCCATCCTTTTCTACCCACAGAGTGACAGCTGCTATGAGACAGTGCAGCTCCATTGCCAGCCATGGCAAAGTCAGTCTCCTGGCAGAAAGTCAGAGTTCTGTTCTGGGTATTTTTTCCCCTAATCTCTGTACTTTTCTGACTAGAATTCCCTTTCCTGTACTTTCACTGAAACTTTCTCAAACCTGAGAGCTGGCCAAAAAGCCATGTTCACAGTGAATTGATAGAAATTTGTACAGGAAATGTAGTGGGAAGGACAGAGAACAGCAAAATTTATCCAAAATGACTATCAAAGAGAGGCATAAAAGCCAAAGTAGGTTAGAGAGATGAGACTTCTGGGTGCCAAACATGTCATCACTAGAAATCTTCTGATGTCTATGGTATTGGTATTTTGAAGATATTTGAGGAAATAAGTACATAAATGGAGGTAGATGCTAAGTCACTGCAGGAGCGTATAGTAATGACCATATGAGAAAGGCCACTAAGTCCAGTGGCATGGATGTAATTCGCTCCCAGGCACTGCGCCAACCCTAGGCCTAAGTTCTGCCAAATTATTTTGGGCCAGGTTTCTGTGGTTGCTGCTGAATCTGTCTTTTTCCATCCTACAGTAACAGGGTGTTTAGCCCCAGCAGACATGTGAAACTGAACTAGCAATTTATTTCAGGGAATGGGCTTAATGTTCCTGACAAGATGGAAAGTCACCAGCTGGGTTATCTTCTGCATCTCATTCAATCAAATATTTTCATTATACTGCCTATTAGACCAAGCATAAGTGAAAGGCAAATTTTCCCAGTATCCACAAAACTCCATAGCAACTGAAAGAGAGGCCATATACCCCGTCATTTTTTTCTGTTGGAACAGTTAGTATCTAAAAAGGCACAAAGCCTTGACAGGTTTCCATACTCCAGTGAGTGCAATTTTAATGGTGTTTTTATACAAATAATGTCATCACAGGAAGTTGTTTGTTCAGCTGATCTGACAGAGCTGGATGTATTATGGAAAGACAGATTATGAGATGTCTCCCTCAAACTTCCAGGTTAAATGTAGAAGTCCTGTTAGAAAAGGCAGTGTCTGAAGATATTCAACAACTTCAACCAAATTGTTCTTGCTGCTGAGAGTTCTTTCAGGCCTGCTCTGGGATCATCACAGGTAACAGTGTCAGGTGCCCAAGTGTCAGCAAGATTTCTCCTATTTTGCTATAGTTTCAGCACTGCATTTTATTCAAAGTGGGTCCTAATTCCAATTAGATTATTTGGTTTTCTGGTATGTCAATATTCAGTAGAGTTTTTGTGCATGTTATCTTCCTTACTGCTTTGCCTTGTTGCTTGCCTCTTTCTGTGGATCTTTGCTGAATCTACAACTTCTTCTCTGTAGAGTGTTCCACATAATTATCTTGTCACCCTGGTTTACAGGGAATGAAAGAAGGCAGTAAATTCCTGAGAAACAATGTTTGTCATCACTTGACTTACTCTGAGGGAAGGTTTTTTGAGACCATCAGCAAGGAGGTAATTACATAGCTAGACTCAGTGTATCATCTAACCCATCTTTTTGGTGCCTTTACTTACATAAAACAATTCTTGTTTCCTACACCTGCCTGGTGCAGAGGTGCAGGATTACTTTAGTACCGCTAAATCTGAGGTGGGAAATGAAAATGCAGATTCCCAGTCAAAGGGCACTGGTATGTCTGTGTTGGCTCTGTTAAAAACTGAATCCTCAATGCAGAGCATTGAAGCACATTTACGTTATATTTTTAGGACTGAGATTGTATCACCAAACCTCACATGTCAGCTTACAGAGATCCAAATTAATTGCAGTTGTGGTGATTGGTTTAATGATTATGATGATCCATGTCTGTCAGGACCTGACTCGAGACAAACTGTGCACTTTTATGCTACCAAAGAGCTAAAAGATGACCTTTGATGAGCTCTGGCCTGTGCTGCAAGCAGACAAATGCCTTCAGGGCAAGCTCCTGTACCCTGCTGCAATGCTTTTGAAACTTCTGAAGTCTCCAAACCAGACAACTTAACTATATCAATGTTGTCTATATCAAGAGAAACAATAAGGTAAAGCAGAAGGACAAGATACAACCCTGGGCAGTGGCCAAGTCTAAAGGAACAGTAGGAGAAAAGTCAGTGGTTGGTGAGCAGCTTTGGAGGGAGATCTGTGAGCCATACACCAGGAGAGAAACAAGGACAAACAGCTGGAAATATGAGCCATTAAAAAGCCTGAAAGTGGGTTTGGCTGATGGCATCTGATTGCTGTCTCCAGCCACAGTCAGGCATCTCTCCAAAGCACCAAGACAAGGCGTCTGACAAACTGCTTATCCCGGTGGCTGCCAAAGGCTGTGCTCCAGCAGGAAGTGCCGGCGCCAAGGAAACTGCAAAGGAGGCTGCTAATTTTCATTCTCCAGGTTTGTTCAGTGTTTACCCACATCCGTCTCCTCTTCCCGGGCAATCTTCTCTCCCCACCCCTCTTCCCAACCCACACAGAGTGAAACAAGCCTTCTGCAGAAAGGACCCTGCCCTCTGGTCAGCTGTGACGCCGAGGGACAGTGATTATTGTGGCCATCAAGGCTATGCTGCTGCACACCCACACAAACGTGCAGAAGCATTGGCTGCTGACAGCTCTTACAAACAAGGAGGATGGTTATGGAAATGAAGAATGGAATAGAGGATTTCTTGGTGGACACACTTTGTTCCCCTTCCTGAGCCTTACTTTCTAAGATACAAATGATACAGATTATCTCTGGAGCACAAGCGAAATGTTAAATCAACCAAAACTCAGGTTTTTCTTCTGAAATTCTTCATTTTGATCATATTGCTGACAAAATACTAAAACACACCACAGATTCCAACTCTGCGTGGCAGTCTCCTATGCTAAAGCAACAGCTATTGCCATTAGCTTTGAGCTTTAAATCAGGCTTTTTTTGAAACTGAAAGTTGTGCCTGTTCTACTGATGACATCAATGGACTACAAACTACTTAATCTAAAGAATTAAACAAGCTCTGAACTCCCAGCAGATGCCAAACTTCGGATTTATCTATGCTATATTATCTCTATTCAGATTTTTGATGTGGCTGGTTTCCTTTGTCTATGCATAAGCATACTTTGAGAGAAAGGTTTATCACACCAAGCTGAGCAATTATAAACAGAGTGAAAACTTTCACTCTAAAACTAATATTACTCTTAAAATGATGCCATCTTTTTTCTTAGAGAATACTATTGAACACAGAAGTGCATTTGTTTAGGTGATTTGATGCCATTTTATCCATAGCCTCAATTATGTAATCAAACACATTAAACAAGTTCTCTTTTTTTTAACTTGAATTCTTTGATGATAAAAGCTGCTTTATCCCAGACACTTAATAAACCAAAAGGCCAACTTGGAAAGCATGATTTCTAACACACTATCAAGAAACTGAACCACGATAGTTTATGCTGCAAAGCTGGGATTTGGTTGGTTATTGGTGTCTGTAGAAGTGGTAACCTAGTGAACCAGTTTGCTCTTTTGCAATGAAAAAGCCATGATCCTGGTCCATTTGTGTGTATGTCATCATCTCAGGCTTTTATGGAGATGAAACACTTTCTTGGGCGGCAAGTTTTGTTCTGGCTCCTGGACCCTGTGTTCATGTCCTGCACAGCATTAATTTTACCTAAGAATAGTTGTTCACTTCCATTACATCAGTCAGGGCTGGACTGTGAAGATTTTAGGTCACACATTCAGTGAAACTCACTTTAGAATCTCACCAGAATTATTTACAACCACAGTTTCAAAGGTCTGCTCCTCAGATGGATCGGTGCTAGCACTCACATCTGAATCTCCAGTAAAAGCCACATTGCACTGGAGGAGTACAGGAAATTGGATTTGGGGACAGTGGCCAGAGTGGTTTTGATTCGGTGGTGGAGAAATTCTCTTTTGCCTCCAAGAAGCTTTTGATTTCTCTGCACCCACTGCAGCCTGAACCTGAACCACCTGTGCCCCTGAGCTAATCCTTCTCTTTTTGGTGGTACTAGGACTGCTCCCTGCTCAGCTGGTACTTATCCACTGAGACCTAGGGAATGTGGCATTTCCTAACACAGTGTGTTTATGTCGTAAGGGGTTTAAGGGAGAATAAAAAGGACCCTGAGTTTTTCAGTGGGTTCTATGGTCACCCAATGAAGAGACCTTCTCAGCTGCCCCTTAAATGAAAACAAACCCTGCTGCCAGATCAGTATTTCTTTTACATGTTGCACTGTCAGATGCATAACTGGATAGTATTCATCCAAGCATACTTGTTGTTACAATAGCTCAGAAATTATTACATCTTTGGTATTGTACGCTTTCCTCATTTTATTTAACAACTTGAAAAATATTTTTAATATTAAAATTCTATTTTTAAAAATTTGAAAGTATTTTTATTATTTCCATAACTTGTATGAAAATGTCTGGCTTCTGGGTAGATTCAATTTCACCAAATTAATGTAATAACTTTATGGATTTCTATAAGAGCAATATATGTCCCATTAAGCTTAAAATACTAAATATTGTCTTCACAATTTGACAGTTAAAATATATCTGGTTTTCTGAATACTTTTTCAGTTATCTTTCACTTTGGCAGTCAAAAGAATTAGTTTTGGAAGTGATTTGTTCAAAGATACAGACTCAGCTGAATAAAAAGCTGAATTATGCCCTGTTCTCAATGAACATTCACGTTGCTGATTAAGGGTAGCTACAAGGACATGAGCTTTTAGCCTGTAATTTCATTAGTGGACTGTACCTGCAGTAGTGAATGCATTAATTTCCTTTCTCTAAGATTCTGTTTGTCATGCTCTGTACTGAGACCAATTATTCGACTGTGATTCAAGCACAACACAGTAAGAGATGAGGCCAAATTAAAAGCAGTGATGGAGCAATTTTCAGGACCAAGAACATTTACAATTCCAGGGGGCTTGAAGACTATAACAGCTAAAGGAGTAAGGTAGGTCAGAAAAGTTTATTCCCCAAAGCAGGCCGCAAATATTACTAAGAATTACAAGAAGACCTTAACTTGTGAATACAGGAACAAAGAATAGCCCAAGTTTAAACATTTTTATGTTGCTATTATTAGATTTATATTATTTATATGTCTGTAGCTCTGAAGCGTTTAAGTCATACCTATTTTTTCCAACTACCTCAATTTATTGTACAATGCAGTTCCTTTGCTAGAGACTCACACTGAGCCCTGTCACATCAGCTGTTTTTCAGGCATAGAAACCCAGTCCTGCCTGCACCAAAAGAGGCAAAGGGCTTTGTATCTTTAGCCACAGAGATGCAGCGGAAGTCAGGAGAGCTGCAGCAGGAAGCACCATCCCTTGTGCCTTGTTAACTGTGGGCTGCTCTAGAGCTGGGAGAACATCCTCAGCACCACCCTGCACATCCGTGTGAGCTGATACTACCATGGTGCTGCCAGCAATTCATGCTCATCCCGTCTTCAGCAAGAGGGGGATGTGGGTGCCAACCCCTATTTTTGCCCCTTTCCCTGCTGCTGAGGCTGGGCCAGTGGAGATCAATGCCTGTGTGAGTCTCCTCAGCCTCTTGGGCTTGAAGCTCATTTTACTTTCAGACTCCTGCTCCCACCTTGCTTTATGTTGTTTGTTCCTTTTCATTCTCCTTTTCTTCTTTTTTTTTTTATTTTATAAACGGTCTTAATTTACAACTGCGTCTATGCCTAGAATGGGCTGATCTGCAGCTCTGTGAACCATTCCCAGCTCAGGGCAGCAACAAACAGACAGAATTCAGTACCACGCAGAATGCCTGGGCTCTAAACTCCAGTGTTTCCAGAGTTGCAGAACTCCTAGTCTTTACCCACTATAGCATTTGGTACCCAAATGCTAAAGGCAGTCAGCTGCACCACAGAGGTGTGCTGAAAGGCTTTTGCTAAATATGGATTAAAAGCTGAGTTACCTCTGCTTCATGTACCTGAAGATTAGAGTAATCCCTCACGGCATGCAAACGAAATCCACTAAACCCACAGAGACCTGGGCACTGCTGTGGAGAACACAACTTCCCTGCTCATCACAGGAACCCTAGGTGCAACCAGAGCATGGAAAGCTCGCCTTGCTTCCCTTTCTGCTGGAACCCCTATGAGAAGAGAGGCTGTCTCACAGAGAGGGAAGGAAGCAGCATAAAATGTGGAGAATGGAAAGCAACTCTACAGCAGAATCTGGCAGACCTGAAAAGATCAACAGTTGGAAATTTGTCAGTTTTGATAATCTCTTCAGATTATTCTGCATATTCCTTCACAGTTTTGACAGAATAATAAAAATAACACCAGAAAATGGTTGGAGTTAGATAAAAAATAATGGGAATCCACGGAACTAGGCAATACATGGTAGCAATGACCAGTACCTCTGAGGCTGAGAAAACTAATCATAATGGAAATATCACCTTCTATGTCATATTGCTATTAGATGTACCAAAGAAGTGTTGTTAAGGTCAGTGCCTGGTATTTATGGCTGGAGATTGATTTGACCTCAAGTTCTTTCATTTTGTTATTCTGCCAGTAGTTAAAAGTACACATTGTGCTGCCAGAAGAGTGGCTACCCAGGCCTCACTTCAGGCACTTTCCCTGTTGGCCTGTCTCGCCTTGAACAGTGTAAAATAGCTTGCGGCCAGCAGCTCTTATCCCATTTAGTTTAAGGCATTTGCTATACAGCTGGGAAAGGAAGGGATTCATAATGGAGACTCAGAGTTTATATGACTAAAGCACAGGAATTTTTACCAAAAAGAATTCTGCACCAACAAGGGTTGGTTTTTATATGGCTAGTGCTTATGGGTTTGTAATGTACCGATGTAATTCCTGATTTTACATGAATTAAATATGGTTTGTCATCTGACATTGCCAAAAACTTCACAGATTGAAATAAATTGGCTTGGCGTGGTGACCAAGCTCTCCAAAATAGGTAACAGTCCCCCTAGTTACAGTAATTAATGACATAATTATGCATAGTGTGCTTCCTATTTTGCTAAAATATCTCTTAAATCTTGCAGATTTCTTGCTTTTGGTTGCTATTTTTGATTCTTATATTTACATGCTATGAGCAGGGAATTTATTTCCTGGCACTAATAGACTTGTGTCTTCGTTTACTGGCTAGTTGGGAGCTATTTATAAATATTTCTATATCACTAACACCTCCTATTTCCAGAGACATCACTAAATACTGGAATACCAAATTAGCAATTACAAACCTGCTAATCACTACAGTGGTATTCACCAAGGCTTTCTTTAGCCCAGACAGGTTAATCTCCCTGTGCTGCCTCTACAGCCAGGAGGAAATTTCTATAGCAAAATTTGGAGCTGAAACCCAATATTCAAGTGCTCTGAACAATTCTGGGGAGTAGACTTGGCTAGAGGGGGTCTCCAGAGACAGCTTCCCTGGGCTGCAGGTATCCCTGCATTATACCCCATGATTTTTTTTTGTATTTAAGAAAATAAATTCTAATAAACCAAAACAAATAGCAGTCGTGCAAAGGACAAAAATGAACAAAAGGAGAAAGCTGCTGATCTCATGCTTCCCTGCAGAGAAAATGAGGAAAGGGTGGAGAATCGCCCAGGCACTTTCTGATTATCCTGTGAGATAGGATGGGAACAATGAGGTGGTTGGTGTGAGCCTGAACAGAGCACTTTCTTTTTGGCACTTCAACAAATGTTGGCAGCATTTTCTTTTTTAATGTCAACATAATGTGCACAGCTTCAAGGTAAGAGTTCCAAGTCACTCAAGTTAATTGATACATCAGGGATGCGGAACTGGAACACAATGTCCTTGATGCTGCTTAAAAGAATTGCAGAACTGTATGTTGCCTTTGCAGGAGGGACTAGAAAAATCTGAACGCACTACAAAAGTGCTGGCCAGAAATGGTGGGGTTCACTGCAGCCCTTTCCTTCAATGCCTGTCTCAGATTGATTGAAAAACTCTGGAATTATGTCTTCTGCTCTACTTTTGATGATTAAATACTGTCCTGCCTGCCAAGATGGATCTACTTTTGTCATATGCAGAGCTGTCCGGTTGCTGGCCGTAGGAATGTTTTCATATAGAAGAAGTGAGTACTTTTTCCTCTGGATTTCCAGCTGTCTGTTGCAATGTAGCCTCAAGGCTTCAAAATCGAGGAGTTTGAATTTGGTGCGAAATGTTGTCAGTGCAAAGACAGACCCCTCTGCTCAGCGGAGAGAAGGAACGCTGCTTACCAGTAGCTGTTGCTTGTGGGATGCATCACCTGCACATAAACTCAGGCTGCAGCTGAACATCCATCTGTGATGGAAGCATTACAGACGCTCAGGCCACGTCCTCTTCACCCTTACCTTGCACTTGTAGGCTCCTCTCCTCAGCCCCTGTCCTTCCATGGCCATGCAGGTGAGCAATGCCTGAGCCACCCATTGCCACTGGCAGCACCCGCAGGGGATGGGGCAGAGGGCACAGGATGGGGAGTGGATGTTCAGACAGGCACCACGTAAATACAGGGTCAAGAGAAAAGTGCCAGGGCAGGCAGTCTGGCCTCCAGCTGCCACTCCAGAACTGCACAGGTCTCCCATAGATTGTGTGTCACATCTGTCAGCCTGGTGTGGCTTTTCTTGGGAATACCCAGGAGTGTGGCAGGGGACAAGATGTGTTCACTTGAACAAACCAAGCTCTGTGGCTCAAAGAATAATGGTTGCTAACAAAACACTTTTTTTTTAATCCTATAAGATACTGTCTGTCAAAACTATTTGGTGTAAAAAACGATGTTGCTCATGTTCCAGTTGAAAGTGCCCTGACTGAGAGGAAAATTCTTCTCTGAGATTCCACGTTTTATGAGAATCTAGAGAGGCTCTTCAGAGCCCCCAAACCCCTTACTCTGCCCCCAGAAGTGACAACTCTGCACAAAGTTTACAAAGCCATGGTCTGCTCTGCATCGCCGCAGGGGCATTGCTGCAGTTTACCTAATCCAACAAAGGCAGTATTTGTCCTGCTACAGTCAGGTAGGGAAGACTTGTAAGACTTGTCCTAACAGTATTTTTATAATCACACACTTCCTGTGCACAATGGTCACTGGGTGTAACTGTAAATAAGGACTGCTTTCATCTTCAAGTTCAAAATGATGAGGTTTCTCCATTGCTTATGTAGTGATTATGCAGGGGGATGACAGCTGCCAAGGCCAGCCAAGGGTCTGGTGTTCCTCAGAGGGTGGCTTCAATTAAAGTATTTTCTATCTCACTGCTACGCTACTATTACAATATAATTCAATCGTGCAAATCAGAACTGACTTCATTACAGTGTACCCACATAGTGAAATCTGTAAGATCTTTAGTGCTTGAAACCCAGAGCACTTTCTAAGTTTTGACACCAGTTTCCAGGTTTTAACATCAGGTATTGTTCTCATGTGAGCAATACCCCTGCATTCATTTCACTGAAATATGTAGCAAAGGTGAGGAACTAATCCAGCACTACGCAGGGAAATCTTGTGACACCTTCAGCTGAGGCTCAGAAGATCCTGCCTGCCATTCATACCTCTCATTTACTTCAATCCAGTTCTTACTTTATGCAAGCTGTATGTTCTGCATAGACCAATCACAATATTAAAAAGTGGAGAAAGGATGACAGCTGCCTATTTTATTTGTTTATAAACAACGTAACTGGATGTGGCAAGCTCCACAGCTCAGAGGGGAGGGGACAGGCTGCAAGGGAGATGCCTTCAGACTCTGGAAGCCAGGCTGTGAGCACACTCTCCAAAGGTAACCACGGCTCCTTGGTCTCTGTATGCTGAGATATTCCAACGTGAAGTGGTTTGATTTGAAAGCTGAGTTCCAGAGTTCAGAGGGAGCTGCAATCTAGCACAATTTGTCACTCCTTAGAAGCTACAGCTTGTCTCCATGACCAACAAGATCTCCCAGACCTCTGATCCTTCCACAAATCAGTCCTTGCTTCTGAAAGCTCCTTCTGGCTTCGGTTTTTAGTGAATTCAAATGCAGCAAAATCCCTTCCCAAGGGACATGGGCTTGTTCCTTTGACAAATAGCTGCTCCTGTCCCTTCGCCTCAGCACAACTCCGCTCCCATTGACCTTGGACCAGGATCACCTTCCTCCCCCAGTTTAGCAAAATGGGTATTTAAACAAGGAATCCTTAAGCTGTAAAGACCTTTCTGGAATGAGACAAAATTAGGATTGATGTCAGCAACTATATACTTATACTCTGTGCTAGCTTCAAACCATATTTAACTTTTAACCAGGTTTGCTATGAGGTTTGTAGCCAGATTAACTTTAAAAACACAAGAATCCATAAAAACATCTTAAGACCTCTGATTTCTGAATAAATATATGCTAAATAAGCTAGTTTTGAGTGCTGCTTTGCAGTAATTAGTTTTTAACCTTAATCTTCACTCATTTTAACACATATCCTGAAAAGTTTACTGTTCAGATGCATATGCTAATTTTCAAAGAAATTGCTCATACATGGCGAGGAAAATTCATGTATGATGTCAATGAAGGCAACACACTGGTATAATTTCCTTCTGCTTTTCTAGTATAGCTTACACAATTTTTTTGGTGGCACAAAATAACTCTATGCTACATTAGCTATATAAGAATTGCTTACAGGAAACGAAGCTGTAGTTTTGAATGCTGAAGATCAGCACCAGGTGTGCATGAGAATCATAATTAGATAATACTAACTTGTCCTCAAAGTGCCCTGGATTCACCAACAGTTAGTTAGATGTTCAAGCCTTAACAAATAGCAGCATGTGACTGAATTAGTGATTTTTGAAAGGTAATCAGCAGCTGGACTGGAACCTCCCCAGAATGAAATCCTGCTCTGTTATGCTGCTGGCATGCTGGGAATCAGCATAACTGCTGATTTCACAGAAATAAGAAATAAATAGACCCTGTGCCAGAGCTTAGTCACCCTCAGTGAAAAAGTGTTCCCTCATGTTCAGAGGGAGCCTCCCATGTTTCAGTTTGTGCCTCTGGTCCTGCCACTGGGTACCAGGACCTGCTGCACTGTGCAGGCCACTGGAACACTGCTCTGGCAGAAGCTGAGCCAGTGCCAAATACTGCCCCAGAGCCTACAGGCTACCTGGGGGAAAGAAGCACATTAAAGCTTTTACTCATGAAGAAACTCACAGAAAACATGTGCAGATCTCCATCCCAATGCGTGTCACATCACTGCAGGCCAGGTTGGCCCAACTGGCACTGTCCAACCTGCTGTGGCTGCTCCTGACCTGTGCCTGCCACCTGCTTTGGTGGTGGTGGTGGTGTGCCTGGACTGTATGGAGTGAAATCTTTCTAAAAACTGGTTTGTTGTGGACTGTGAGCTCACAACTCTCTTTCCTCACACCCTCACAGAGGAGTGATTTTAGCTGTCTTGTTAGTCCTTCTGACTTCTTGCCTTTAGTTCAGCCAGCCAAGCTCTAGAGCTGTATACAAGCTACTTCCAATTACAAATTAAACTGAAATCAAGAGCAAGATTGCACTAAGAAAAAACACAAGACAAAGAACAGCAACAGGCAGGAGGGAAAACACAGTCACTTGCTTTATCTGGTGATGTGTCAGTGCAAAGCCAGGGAGATGAGAAGGGAGAGGGCCTGGCCTGTCCATGGTGGCTGCTCTGAGGGACACCAGCAGTCAGGCTTAGGAAGCAGAGCCAGGAAAGGTGCAAATTCAGGAAGATTTCAGGTCAAATCTGTACAAGGATGATTTCTGTGGGACTGGCTCATGATGCCAACTCAGTCAATATAGACACAGCCCCAGAGGCACTGTAAATAGACTTCTAATGATGTATGCTACTACTTTCTCTGCTCAGCATTTGTTCCATTTCTCAAGCCTAAAATTCTAAGCAACTACTGCTTTATCTTAAAGCTTGATTAAAGTTGACCATGAGTTATCCAATACACACTATTCGTGTTATTCCTGAGGGGAACAAATGGATTATTCAAAGGCACACTAGGAAACTTTTGGAGTCTCAGTGTGCTGGTTTTGGCTGGGATAGAGATAATTCTCTTCTCAGTATCCAGTGCAGGGCTGTTTCAGCTTTGTGCTGAAAATGGTGTTGATAACAAGGCATGTTTCTGTTATTGCCGAGTGGGGCTTACACAGTGTCCAGGCCTTTTCTGCTTCTCACAGCGTCTCGCCAGGGAGGAGGCTGGGGGTGCACCAGGAGCTGGGAGGGGACACAGCTGGGACAGCTGACCCCTGAGCATGTCATGCTCAGTGTATAAAGCTGGGGGAAGGAGGACAGAGGGGGAACATTCTGAGTGGTGTTTGTCTTCCCAAGTCACCGTTACGTGTGCTGGAGCCCTCCTGCCCCGGAGATGGCTGTCTGGCCCATGGGGGAGAGGTGAATGAATTCCTGGCTTTGGTTTACTTGTGTGTGCAGCTTTTGCTTTACGTGTTAAATTGTCTTCACCTTGATCCAAGAGTTTTCTCACTTTTACTTTTCCAGTTCTCTCCCTCATCCCACCCTGGGGGGTGAGTGGCTGTGTGGGGCTGAGGGGCCTGATGGGGTTAAACCACAACAGTCAGAACAGAGTGTGCTGTGGGCTTTTCAGGAACCTGAAGGCAGTGTCTGTCTGCTGGCCTGGCAGGCAAAACTGGGCACAGCAGCAACTTGCCGAAGCAGGATTAGTCTGTATCTCTCTGGGAAGCAGTAAGAAAATGGGAACATTAGCCGAGACTTGATTCAATGCAAGTTTCTTTTGCATTATTTGTACCTATTGTTACTGCTGCTCCTCCATGCCTCTGAGGCTGAAGGCGACCATTGTCTTGAGGAAGTGCCTGAAGGATGGCATGGGTTCACGGAGCAGGTACCCAGAAGCAGAAAGTGCTCACAGAACAGTGGCTGAGCATCAAGTTAGTTACAGGTTACTGCTGGAAGGGATGCCAAAATCTTGGTACATTACTGACTTTCTGTACAATGGCACCTGACCTGTAAAGAATCTGTAAAATCTGTATTTTTGTTCTGTTTTAGCCAGAGGCTTTTTATATACTGCTTTCCTTAATGTGAGCTGCTGTACGTAAAATCTGTTTTTAGTTTTGGGTCCAGCACTTCCAAAAGGATTTATGGGCTTTTGATACTTCATTGTATTTTGATACAATAATGCACTAGTATGGGTTTGCTTTTGCAAGCATTTTTACAAAACACACACTGTATAGAAAATTAGAGCTTATTAAAACCTAAGTATTGTAAGAATTCTTGGCATATCCCTAAAGTACCATCTCCCAGAAGCAAGAGAAGCAAACAGCAGCTTTGTGCCAGAGCATCAGCAGATGGATGATGTTCACCCCAACTAACCAGTTTGTCTCCCTTCAGTTGCTGCTTCAAACTATCATGAAAACATCAGCTAGACAAGTATTTCTGACAGCTACAGACTGATTTACACTGGCAGTGCACTGAAACACCACAGAGGAAAGGATAGGAAGTCTACAGACTGCAGTGGAAAGTATTTTATCTGTATCAATGCCAGTGGCTGATAATCCCTGAAGACCTGAGATAACAGCATTGATGAAAGAAGATTGTTGTGAACATCTCATGGCTCATCAAACCTGTCTTCTACAGCACCCAAAAAAGGCTGGTCACAGCACTCACAACTTTGCCATAAGAAATCCTGAGCTGCTTTTACAGCAAGGTCTAACAAAGTGAGATGGGGATTTAAAATGAACACCTGACACACTTGAGCATCATCTCTGGCTGAATGGTACTGAAATAATTATTTGTGTTTACTGTCCAGCACTGTGATCAGTGGAGGCCTGTTAGCACTGAGTAAGACTGAATACATAGGACTGAATTGCTTGGACACACACTAGGAAAATGGGAATCACAGCGGAACCCCGAGAAAAAGAATGGGTCTACCTGTGTTAACTCATTGTAGCCCCTTAGCAGAAAATCAGTAATAGCTGCAAGTTCTGCAACACTGACAGTGCTCTTCAGTACTGACAGCACAGGCTCCACAAGGTAAGCAACTACAGCCCACAAACACCTCTGCAATCACAGTTCCAAAAAGGTAAGGAAAACACCATTCTCATCTGCACTTAGTCTAGATTTGAGGACACGCCTTTAAAAAAAATGGCTATAATCAGGCTCCAGCAAGATTGGAGACTGCTTGCCTGTCACCACCAGCAGGAAAGCCACAAATCAGTGGTGTATGATTAAGACGACTTCTATCCAAGTATTTGAAAATGTTCCTACTAAGAAGCAGGAAAAAAACCCCCAAACTAGTTGTAAAACAGCAACATAGGGCTTTGGTAGTTTCATCAAGGCACCACTTCCATGATTTTTAGCTTCTTCACAACCTGCCCACTACTGCCACTTCCTAAACACCAGTTCTAGGCAATACCTGCATTTGGATTAACACACAGTTTATAAACTGGAATGGAAATTGCTCCTAACGTCCCTGACAACCACAGTAATTCCAGATCTGGCAGAGCTCCCTACATTGGGAAAACATTACACCCTCTTTCAGTGTCTTCAGGGTATAATTCTTCCAGCAGATGTGTTAAAACAGGACAAGAAGAGACGAATATAAAGTTTTAACAGAACTTGGGATGTGGGTGGTTTTGCTGTTGCATGTATCAGGAGACGATGCATATGAGGATGTGGCACATCTAACTAACAATTCAAGATGGGGAAGAAAAACTTAGCACTAAAGTATTTGCTTTCCCTAATCCCTACCGAAAAAATAGCCCCCATTAAACTGAAGAGTTGCAGCCAAGTTCCTAGTGCTGCTCTAAACATCTCAATCAGCATTTCCTTGCCGTTGTTCTAGACCACCCCCTAACGGCGAGGCTCAGGCTGGACCCGCCCGGCTGCTGTGCAGTGGGGAACGCCCCAGGCAGAGCTCACATCCCCAGCTCAGCAGGGGACAGGCAGGCTTCTGCCAGGAGCAAACCTTCCCTTCCCCTTCCCACTGAGCCTTGGGACAGAGCTCTAGGTCCAGCAGCACAGCACTAACAGGCTAAAGCAGAGCTGCTCTCATGCATCGCTGCTGCACTTCTGGCAGCAGGGCTACTTGGTAATTAATTTTTTTGCAGAATTGAACTGTGTGACCTGGATCAGCACTAACAGGCCTCACTCACTAATTGCTTAGGACATTCTTATCCTAGAGCCTCATTCCTGTAGATTACTGAAGCTTAGTACTTACTCTAAAATAACTCGCTTTATCTGTGACAGTGCAGAGCGATCTCCCAGAACGACAGCAGGCTGGCTTCTGTTCCTTGCCTCGTCCTTCTCACACGGATCAAGCAGTGCAGTCGCTGCTCCCTTGTCAGTCCAGGCTCTCTCCCACTACTGGTGAAGAAATTAGTTACTGTAAATTAGTTCCCTAATAAATGGATTCTATTTCTCCCCTCCTGTGGATTTTTTTACTTACTTACTGGAAACCTTTGGGAAAAAAAAAAGTATCAGTACTCCTGCTTTGACTTCCTTCTCTAAGAAAACAATCTGTGTTAGCCCTAGTTAAATGCCAGTAAGCCTGGCACACTCACTCCTCAGGACTCACTCATGGAAAACAGTGGTGAAGTTCTAACTATCCCCATAGTAAGCCAT
>VZRV01007025.1:834212-879212 GCA_013398115.1 Falcunculus frontatus | reverse complement strand
GACTTGGGAGGTTCAGATTGCAAACAACTTCTGAACCTTTTCATGTGTCCGTCACCACTGTAATCTCACTACACATTTATGAATATTAGACGTTTTCACAGCTGTATGGAGGACATATGCATGAGTTAGCTTTAACCAACTAAAATTCTGCTCTGAAAATCCCCCACTGACAAGAGGATAATGATATGGCTGGAGATTTCTCCAATTCACATTTCTAAGGCTTTGAAAATTTCATTAATTGACTGACCCATCTTTTTTTTTTTTTGTTAAGAGGGAGCAGAGGCAACGCCTGCCACACTCACCTGCAGTGTCCCTTCTAAACACTTTACAGAATGGCTATGATGTAGATTCAGGCGAAAGCCACTTTCCTGTTGGTTAGTTTCAAGGTTCTATGGCAACAGTTGACAATTAGAGATGAACCCTGGTGGGAAACAATGAGGGATAAATCATAGCACAGACAAATCCCTCACCTGTGATGTGTTGGCAGAGGAATTACTATTTGCTTGCTGTTGATGAATTTGTGCAAGCTGCTGTTTCTGCATTAGTGCCAGTTGCTGTTGATGTTGCTGGTATTGTTCGGCTGTAAATGCTGAACAAAATATAAAATGAGAAAATACTACATCAAAATATGTAGGAGTTGTGTATATAAACACATCTACTTTATAAACCTAACCCCCCCCCAAGAAACTACCACAGCAAGTTCCTAAGAGCCTTAATGCACCTTTATGCCAAAAAGGCTGACATCCTCCTAGAAATTTTTGTTCAAACTACACCTTCTCTTTTTGTTTGTTTAGTATATGGGCTTTAAGTGGAATTATGGAATTATATATATGGAATTTAGCTCAATATACTAAAAAGGGAGGGGGAGAAAGGAAGCAAAGGAACCAAAATGCAATCAAGCCCACTGTCCCAGTTTGAAGACACCCACCAAAAACTCTTTATAAACAGATTAAAAAGAATGATTAGGTAGAAATGGCATTCCTGTTTTCACCTTGTGAAACTACAGTATCTGCATTATTAGTGAAATAGGTTTATATGCCAAACTTGGCAACTGCAATGCAACCCTCACTGACAGCATTCTGAAAGCAGCAAGGGCCTACAGTTAAGATTTATGTTTCAGTTGAAAACATTAGGTTGGGCATGCTCACAACTGTGCAGACTATGGCGGTACAGTTTTTTGTTTGTAACTACACATGCACAAGTAACTCCATCAATACCAAATTTCACAGAACTATATCCTTCTCTCTAAAATCTTTGAGAGGTGACTCAGTAGGCGGTGCATCACAAGTCAGGCAGAATTTTATCCATTTAACCCACAGGTATAAAACCAACAAAGCGTTAATCGTACAGATTGACAAGGGGATGCCCAATGGTGCAGCAGAATCACTATTTCGTTGACTAACTTCAGTCCAAGGATTTTTAGTTTACATTTCCAAAACAAAATGAAGTCTCAGTTTTCAGTTTACAAACTGAATTAAGGTTAGAGTGTTAATGTGCAAAGGATACACCTTTTAGATTTTCCTTTAATTTTATGTTCAGATTGTACAAATGTTCCCAAATACGTGCTCTTATAATAGTACTCGTACTTCAAGAATGCAGTGGAAGTCAGGCTTTTGGGGAAGTTCACTACTGCTTGGCAACAAATCACTACCACACTTAAATCCCATTCACAAACTGATATTTTTAAGAATCTTTTGTTAATCTACTCCTTCAGGCTTGTTTGCCTGCAGAAAATATGTCTGCATCAAAACTATAATAATGTCCTGCTTCTGGATACAGCAGGATTCTGAAGACCAATTATACCTTATGTAAAACTTGAATAACAAGTCAGTATAAATGACTGCAATATTTGGAAACATCAGCACAAACACTGCTGAGCATGCACTTTCCTGGCATACTCGTATTTTTTTGGTGTTTAAATATTGTTCAAACTACTTCTAGTATGTATTAGAAATTGCACTGAAATTATTACCAGCATTTTCCTATCCGAACACTTGAAGCTACAGAATTTTACTCAGCTGTTACATTCACGTTACCTTTTTTTGTAAGTAACATCTTTGAGCAAGTACGGATGTAGCACTTATTTATATTCCCATAAGCAACAAATTACTTCCAAATACTTCAACAGTTAAATATCACTGCAATATTTTATAATTATTCCTAGGGGAGCAGCTTGAAAGTAGTAACCTCACTCATAAATGTCCTTACTAAAAAAAACCCCCAAACTAAACAAACTAGAATTCACTGAACAAATACTCAAGGAGGTGCCTGTTTAATTTATATTAAAAAAAAAATTTACAACTCCTTTAGATTTTTTTTTTAAGCTGCCATCCAACACGAGTTAGAGCAAGAAAGCTTTAGCACACAAAGATTAACAGGTAGAAAGCTGAGCAGCAGTTACAGAGGGAGGAAAATGGGTATCCTGTTCTGGTACTGCGAGATAGATAATTTATTGTTTTTTCAAGCCCTAAAATTTAGAATCAACATATGTTTAGCCAGCATAGTGCCAATGATATTGAAGGTTCCATTTATTTACTCATAGTGTGATTTATTGGGGTGTCCCGTGCAGGGACAGCAGGGACTCGATGACACTGATGGGTCCCTTCCAACTCAGTATATTCTATGATTCTATGAACAAGGTATTTTATTCTGTATTGTAACACTCTAAATATATTGCTTAGGAATAGATCGCACAAGTGATGTAAATTAAGACAACACACAGGATGACAAAGAAGAAAAGGAGCAAAAAAGGATGTCATCGTACCACAATGATTAAAGCTTCCATCATCATAATGGCCTTACTTGTGCCTATTTAAGTAAAATTGATTAAGAGTTCATTTCAGTTTTCAAGTGCTAAGTATATTTAAGATTCTAGCTATGAAATAGTTGAGGTAAACGCAGTCACCTGTGTTGGTTTAACCACCTCCAAAATCCTGCTTTCTTTTGGAACAAGAGCAAATGAAGCTCATGGAGACAAGCCATGTTTGTTTAGGAAAGACTATGCTAAATAATGCACGGCTGGAAGCGCTCTCCCTTCTTTCCAGAAATGACATTTAGAAAAGCTGTATTTTTGAAACTGTACATCAGTTCATTTCTTTTTAAGCAGCCTGTGACCCCTAGAGCTGTATGCTTCCCACCACTCCGGAAAGTTATACAGCTGTCTAAGGAAACAAATGACAGAAGAACCCTACTACCACCATCACCCTCATTGATATTCCAACTGCTTCTCCTCCACTTAAAAACACTACCTGGAAAATACACTCAAGAACAACTAATTTCAGTTTTTTTCAACTTAGGTTAAACACTGAGCAATGTTTTTGCTGTTTCCCTTATCAGAAGTCTAACAGACATTTCAAAATACTACTTACAACACTATCGGAGACTTACTGTGAAATCCTGTATCAGTTGCATCCAGGTTAGAAACACAACACTGCTCATAAAGGACTGCTGCAAGCTATAGCTTCCTAAAATAATCTGATTGATATTCCTTTCCATTCCATAGACAGACATGCTAATGTACCAGAACAGGTTATAGATTATAATTATGTAAGCCAGGTCTTCCCTCTCCATGCTAAAGAAACACTACATTGAAGGTTTTAATGAAAACATTACTACTACTGTGAACTATCCAAATCAAAATTTCTTCTGAAGACCTGTAAACTAGGACAGCATACTTTATTCCTCTTCTATTAAAAGCCACCATGTATTTTGTTAAGGTGACCACTGGGTTTCTTCCCCTCCTACTCTCAGACTACAGTTTACATTACATTTCAGTTGAAAAGATAAGCATATTGATTATGAAATGTAAGTTGCTTCTGAAAACTATCATTCCCATGCATGAAAAAAACCATTTGTATGTATTTTACATGAAAGTACTTTCACCTATTTAACCTTACATATTCATTTCCTGTGGCACCCAACTGTGACTGGAACTGGGGAAATCGCACATATGCTCAGCACAGCAAAATCACGGGCGTCCTGACTGACTGCACCTCTGTATCTGCAGGCACAGTTCTGAGCTTCTCAAAGAGCAAGTCTAGGTTCAGCTCTTTTTTTTAAAGAAACAATTCAAACAGAATGCATTGCTGCATAAAAGCGTAGCTGCTATTAATGTGTTACACATCTTGCAGAGAATATTTTCTGCTTTCCTGCAATGCAGCATTGATGCAACTGGATAGGTGCCAAACTCAGCATCTTGCTAACATCACTTTATCTAAAAAAATAGTGAGCGTCCCTAAGAACCTTCTTCAAAAAATTTTATTCTCTTCTCATTTTCGTTCTAAAAAAAGAGAAAGGTTTTCAGCTGAAAACCTTTCATGTGTGTCAAAAGAAAAATGGTACATGTAGAAGAAGCAGCACAAATGAATGTCATTCCCTTTTTGTCATACACTGCTCTTTATCTGCTTGGAAAAAAATGAGCAGGCAAGCAGCAAGCCCAGACCTTTTCTGAACACTTAAATCAGTAACCACATTTCTGGCAACTCAGGCGAGTACTGCTATACAACACCACACAAAGTTACAGATTCCTGACATTACTGGAGACCTTCAAGCCTTTAAAAAACATTAGTAAAGCAACAGAAAGCCAAACAACAGGCTGAAGTTTTAAAAAGGGATGAAACATAACATTCAGTGGTTAAAGATGACACATGAGATTTTAAGACGGGCCCTTGCTTCGGCAGCCCCGAACAGGGATGCAGAGCTTACAGACTCTTCTCAAACAGCATGCTCAGACTTCAGTGGTCATGGTTCTGTCACACAGTAATGACTAACAGTACAGGATTTACCAAATTAAACAGTGCCGAAACACCCAGTTTCATTCACTGCACAGTGACGGGTAAAGGGGGAAATCTCAACCACCACTACTAATACACAATAAATAAGAACATTATCATTTCAGAATATCTCAACTGTCTTTCACAGCTAACAGCTGTACCTCACCACAAAACTTCTACATACTTTCCAAGACACTTTTCAGTAATTTTGGCAAGTCACTTGACTCTTACGTTAACCTAGCCCAAGTCCTTTTCTAACCTTAAACATGAGGAACCTTCAAGGCACAACTCTGCCTGGAGTTATTCATATCTCAAGATGGTTATCAGAGGATGGGAAGCTCTTTACCAAGATACTTGGCTATATGAATGCTTCTCGGTTTTTTGCAGCACACTGTATCAAGTGGTAACATTTCAGTTGAGACAACCTTCAGATCTGAAGTCAGTACATGGTGTTAGGCTGTTATCCTGTTCATTTAACAGCTTGGGACAACACACAAACAAATATTCTGCAACTGTATCGGTGCTATACTTCAGCAGCAAGGAAAAGTTTTCTGGCTTACGGACTGCAAAAAGGAACAGAAGGAAGGTAGAAGAAAAAACTTCAGGAGTTTTCAGCTATGAGTACAAGGAAAGAAACACTGTACATTACTGATACTGACTGACAGGATAAATGACTGCTCAGTATCTCCTTAGTGACAGCTACAAATCTTGTTTTATCAAAAACTGAGTTACTGCACACTGCACTATGAATGTGTTTTCCTACATTCATTTATACGAGTATTTGTACTCTTTGGGATAATTATGTATCTATTTTTTTCCCAAACTAAGCCACTGAGTATCATTTTTCAATTGCATGATTCTGTTTACATATCAACCGAATTCTGTGGGATGGTAATACTCGGCAGGTACTGCTTTTTGGAGCACAGAGTAACAGTGATACTGTCAATGGACTTTTCAAAGATCCATAGTTCAGTTTTATACTGCAATATGAAACTATTCTAACAGTGCTCACTGGTTGTACCACAGCATTTAACATGTACTAGTAGCCTCACAGTCCCGTAAGCTTACATTTAGCGTCTCTGAAAACTCAAGTCCTTCCCAAAAGTGGCCAAAACCAGTGATGAGTGTCTGTGGGGGGGCTGGCTGTGCAATCTGTAAGAACAGATGGGTCTTAGAATGATAAACAGCCATAGCCTCCTCTCCCAACTACTGCTGCCAAGTTTTACTGTGAGGTCACTCACTTGTTGTTACCCTGCTTCCCTCAAGTAGGAAAATACAGACTTTAAAAAAGTTGACCGCAATAACCAGTTTCCTAAAAAAACGAGGGAGCATACCCCAGAAAATGCATGTGTAAGCTCCTGGTCCCTCGACTGGCATTCCTTTTCATTTCCTGAATGGAAGATGCTCACTAGATTTGCCAGGCAAACTGAGCAAGCTTTGTTGAGTAAACACAATGACCTAGTTAGGCAAGCTTTTTTTTTCTTTAATAAAGTTGTAAAAAATTTTGATACTGAGAGACTCAAACAGCATAATTAAACTTTTTGGTGAGTGTTTCACTCCTGTTAAATCTTAAGAATCAGATATTTAAAATACACCAGCTTAAAAGCTCTTTCATAACAAGCAAAGTATTTGTTCTCAAGAGTAGAAATTATATTTCAGTGGGAAAACTGAAGCATTAAGACTACATTAGGTTCAAAGAACCTCTCTAATCCATTTATAGAATACTAGATTTCCTGATCCTTTCAGTGGAGGTGAGAACCATTAAAAAGGCAGTTTTGATCAGGTAATAGAAGAAAGATCACTTAACTAAAGCTTCCAAACTTTTTCAGAAATTCAATGAACTACAGAACTGCTAATGTGTGTGGAACAATGATGTATCACGTCACAATGTCATCTTAAGGGAAACACATGAAAGCATCACAACCCTGACGTATAAGACAACAATTAGTGGTTATTAATGCCAAAGTACATGCAAAGCAAACATCAATCACAATGCTAAGTTATTCAGAACATCACATTTTAAAATCTCTATCTTATCAGAGATGTTATCTGGCTTACACTGCCTGGTTAAAGATTTTCTACTGTATAGCAAGTTCTCACCAGTGAATTCAGAAGATTGGAGAGACTTAGAGCCATCAGTGTGATTTAGTATTTGATGCACCAGGCCCAAAGATGTTTCACTTTCTGAAAAGAAGTTCAAGATTGGTTTTACTTAAACATGGCATTATTAGACACTATGAGAACATGAATCATTATGCCCTTGATTACTACTACAACAGCCTTTTATTTCAGCCCAAAAGAACTTAAGAGTGAAACTCCTACCATCAGAACTGTAGAAATTATAAACTAGATACAAGGTCTATATACACACTCCCTACTTGGTAGCAAAAGACAGACAGAAAATAATTATAAGGATTTTTTCTAGCCATTGAATAAAAGCCAGAAAACTTGCTATGCACTTATATTTGTCTGCCCATTATTCTTAAAATGAGTTTCTACCAGAATGTCACATGCCAGTTAGGGTACACATAGTTTACTGTGCAGTTATAAATGTGACCATCCTTGCATGGGATGCAAATTTTAACAGTTCCACAAGCCCAGAGATCTACTACCTTGGAGCAAAGTTTTACTCCCACTGAACTGAAACTGAATGAGAAAATCTGGTCAGACTACAAAGTCTTGAATTCTCCGGAACTGCTCATGTGTTTTAGAAAGTATTGACTCTTCCCCCATCCACAGTAGTCACATTTCCCAGATTAAAGAGGCTTTTCCTTTTAGTATTTCCTCCTTCAACTTAGTTTAGGATGGGCTATAAACACCTGTTACTCTCAATGCCATTGCTTTTCAACTAGGATCTCAACAGCTCAGCCACAGATGGGCCAAGACTATTAAATTCCAATAATAACTGGAACTGGCCATCATGAATTCCAGTATGTTTTATCAACAAGTTTATCCTGTAATGTGAAAGAAGCATTTCAAAAACACAGAGCAGTGTTGAGAATACTACAGATACAAGGGTTAAATAATATCTAAACACAGCCAGTGATGGCACAAAAGCCATGGACAAGTCCTTCTACATTGCTACAAGGAATTGCCACAAGACTTGAGGAGCTTCCTCTTGTTTTTTTCTGGGAAAGGGTTGTCTGAAATCTGGTGTCAGGTGTAACACCTTAATGATAACACGAAAAAAACAATACAGAATCATAGAGTGGTTTGGGATGCAAGGGACCTTAAAGATCATCTAGTTCCAAATCCCCTGCCATGGGCAGGGACATCTTCCCCTAGAACAGGTTCAAAGCCCCATCCAACCTGGCCTTTAACACTCCCAGGGATGGGGCATCCACGACTTCTCTGGGCAACCTGTTCCAGTGCCTCACCACGTTCACAGTAAAGAATTTCCTCCTAACATCTAATCTAAACCTATTCTCTTTCAGTTTTAATCAATTCCCCCTTGTTCTGTCATTACATGCTCTTGTAAAAAGTTTCTCTCCATCTTTCTTCCAGTCTCCTTTCAGATTCTGGAGGGTCCCAACTAAGGCACCCCAAAGCCTTCTCTTCTCCAGGATGAAGAAGTACAGATCCATCAACCAACATTACATATTTGAGAAATGGAAGCACAGCTCACTACCCTACTAGATCCCCAAGCATGCAAAACTGCTTTTAAAAAGCAGATTAGGAGGTCCAAAAAAGGCATGCAAGTTTACTGGGAAAAATGCTATTTTTATGGAATTTCCACAGTAGAAGTTACTGAATAGCAATGCACAATTTGCATCACATCATCTAAACGTCTACTTTAAAAGAAAATGCAAGGCATTTGACTATATTCTGGACACTCACAGCTTTTCATATACAGTAATGTCTACAATCCCAAACACAAAACCTAACAATTTTCAGTAAGGCTTCTTCGCAAAGAGTGATTTCCCAACTCAGTGACCAGGTTCAAGTTAACCGCCAACCTCTTAAGCCTTGCTAGCTTTTAGACACCGTTTTCAAAGTGATCCAGCTTCTGGGTGATGAAGGCAGAAAGGAACAGAATGCAACTGTTGCCTGCTCTTACTGCAGAGCCTGGGAACCAGTGCTGCAATATTTCACTAGTGATAGGTATCTCTGCTCTGCTTCCTAAACACTAAGGCTGAAATGGAATGATCCATGTGTGCAGCTTTAAGTGTCTCTAACTTTTGTTTACGAGATCCAAGCATTCAAAAATGTGAATGCAACATATTTAATAGAAAGTCTCCAGCAGAGAGCACAGTCTCTAAAGTGATGCAGCCCTAAGACTATTTGCCTGGCAGAACCAAATCAATCTAACAGGGGACACAAACACTTCAGAGCAATACTCATGCCTACTGTACACTCCGTCTCTGAAGATTATGACTGAGAAACTTGACACTGCCAGCAATACAGGCTCCTCTACTGAAATAATTTTGCCAACAATATAGGCTCCTTTTCTGAAGTAATTCTACTGCTGAACAAGTTAATTCTCCACAAAAATAATGCTTTAACATTCTTGCTTCCTTTTTAGTCGCATTCTGAATAACACATCAAGATCTTTCAATCAGTTCTTTTTTCAAGAGGGCAAAGGATACTTTTTCATAATTCTTCAGTAAGATCAGAAGGAACCTGACATCTACACAAGTGATGCTACTTGGCCACTTGATCCTGCTGCCAAAGTCTAGCCTTCAGCACACCACAACTGTTCAGGTAACTTGTAAGGGATTTTAAGACATCCCTTCTTGGTTTACACACAAAATCTCAGTGCAACAACTTCCACAGATCTTCAATACTGAGCACTCTGAAAGTCAGAATCAGAATAAATTGCCTTTCTTCAGGATCAAAGGCACTTCAAAATGTTTATACAATGCCCAGCTCTGGGGAAACCTCAGGATGAAAATCAATACTCCCTGCAGCCAGAGAATGGTATGCTACAGCACAGCTTTTGTAACATATCTTCTCATTAACAGAAGACCTGAGATACCATCTCAACTTCATGGCCCTGCTGGCCATGTGTAACAGACCTGAGAAAAGTATTTTCCACAGCAGTTGTTTCATGTCAGCAGCATGTCTGGATCATGCAAGACAGGAAAAGCTAAAGACTTTCTTAGAGGGGAAACAAAAAAAACTTATGTGATGGCACACAATAAACATGGCAACATGACCACCTCTGCTGGTCACTACAGAATCCCAGGATGAACATCTTAAAAGTAAGCAGTATTGTTTGACCACAACTTACAGTGAAAGGATAAAATGACTTTAAAAAAAATAGAGATGTATTAGTACGTGTTTTCCGACAAAAGACCAACTGCCACTTCAAAAACCTAAAAGGCAAAGAAAAATAAACCTAAAACATCCACACCTACAACAAACTCCCAGCTTTAAAAACAACTAAGAAAAAGAACAGGGAAACCCTAAAGGGTTGTTAAACTGCAGTAGTAACTACTAGAAAAACTTCAGTATAGCTGTTAGATACCTGATGTTCTTTAGGTATTTGCTAGAGAAATTATAAAGACATAACTCAGCAGCTACAGGCCCCACGGACAGGCACCTTTGAAGAAGTCAGATTCATACATGAGACATGCAAACATCCCTGTGATCTGTGTAAACAACGTATCTCACAGAATCCTTTTAGAAATGGAAAAAAAAAAAACCCACTAAAACCAGACTGCCACCAAGATTAAGTAGATTGTGCTCCTTACAAACACCTACACCTGAACAGGCAGTCAGCAGTACACCACATATACACAGACTCATATATACCACCAATGCAACAAGTATCACAATTAAGATTATAAATAATTATATGGACCATCTACCCAGTCATATTAATAGGAAGTGACTATCCAAAGACTCTGGTAACCAATTTAAAGTGCATCTATGAATTCAGACAGCTACACTTTTTTACTGAACATTTAATTGCTGTATCAAATCCTAACAAAATTATGAAAATAAACTCCACATTTGTATTTTGAAAAGCTTGGAATACTACCTTAATTTTTCACAGATACGAAATCATCTGCACAGAATTCCAAGCACAAATGAATGTAATATACCAGGTACTTACATGCATGTGTTACTTTCTCACAGGCTTCAAAATGCAACCACAATGAAAACCTTCTATGGGACTCATCAACATATATAACAATTCCATTTAATTCCTAAATGATGTAGATAAATATCCTTACCATCTATTTCAGGAAAAAAACACTATAAAAGGATGTGCGTGTGTGTATTCATACAGACACACACAGAGACATGAGCTCTAAACTCCATCAGCCAATTTTTCAAGGCTATGTGATTTTCATATGTAAAGCCCTGCTCATTAATACTTTGCAGTGTATTTACAGTCTATTCAACACACATCAGTTTTGTTTTCACACTTGTAATCTGGCTACCATTTATCACAATTTAGACTGGCCACCAGGCAGAGAATGCCCTCATTCAGTTCTGGACTTGGTTTACTGATTCCAATCAGTGAAAGGGCAGAATTTAAACACCTAAAGCCACACTAAGATCACAAACCAGAAGAACCATCAGTTTTAGCTCTAGTACATTTCCAGCAAGAAGAATCATGAAAGAAGAAAGGGGCATGGGGGCAAGGACCTACTCTAGGACAGCATAGAGGGGAAGCATGAAATAAAGCAGCAGAACAAAGCTGCTCACTAGCTCTACAAATGCAAGGAGAAAGAATTTTCAGGGAAAAAAACCTCAAAACACGATACAGGAGGGAAGGCACATAATACAGTGGCAAACAGAAAATTAAAGTTATCTGATACCAGCATAACAGTCTTTAAAGAAAATCACCAAAACAACCCACAACTTGCTTAGTTTATTAGGTCTATGCATCCCAGCTCACCACACTCCTACGTGATCCAGGTTTTCTGATTGATTTCCAAAGCCATAATTCAAAATGGCAAGGAAAATATGATTCTAGAGGCTCCTTACAAAACCATGGTGAACTTTTAAGGGGTTTTTTTTTAATAAAAAATGACACCACTTTAAACCTCTATAAAAAGATGACATTCACAGTAAATAACTCACGAATTTTGACGAGATACTTTTATCCATTTTAACCATGTAAATACCAATCTTCTAGTGAGAAGAACCCTATAGCAAGAGTGACACTATCCAACAGTGCTCCCATTAAAAACCACTACCACATAACGTTTTTTCAGAGTCAGATCCTCAAATCTGCAACTAGGTTCTGTAAGATGTAATCTGCCACTTGCTGACAAGATGTAGAGGTAATTAGTCCAAGAGTTTTGCTAAGCATAAGCAGATGCATCAGTGAGGGTGGGCTGGGTACTTCTTAGCTGGGAAATGGTATTTAAGCTCATTTAAGTTCAAGTAAGAATTCATAGCATGCTGGGATTTTAAACGCAAACATTTTACCTAAACATTTCCCATCACTGCCACACCTTGTACTAGAAAAAATGTGGCACTTACTACTTTTATCAACATTTCAATTAATGTATTTTTAATTTCAAAAATCCAAATCTTCAGTCAACTTAAATCCTACACAATACTGTTTTTTTAACTTCTATATTCCTAAAATTCTAATTACATACCACTGTAGCATTTGTATAAAGCTCAGATGCAGTACACTACTGTTAGCAATAAATGCAAGTAAATTCAGTGTAGCAAAAAGGAGATACATGTGAAGATGGGTTGTTACTATCAAAACAGACCACAGTGTAAAGTATGGATGACCTAATAATATTCTGGATTTTCTGAAGTAAGTTTAAAACTTCTAGAAGCAAGTCTGTTAAAATAAACATACCAATATGTGCTGAACCACTGCTACTTTTACTTTGTATAGAGGTACTGCATGTCTGGGTCCCGGGTTGTGCTGTGCCTGTTCGATTTAAACCCCTGTATAATTTCCTACAGGAGAGTTCATCATTGTCACTGTCATGTAGGGATGGTGTCCGAGGCCTAAAATGCCGCCATCTACACGATTTGATATTGACTAGTATCTGACTGAGGTCTTTTGAGAAAGATTTGTCCGAGGTATTTGTTTCTGAGGTATTGGCAAATTGACTGATTGAAGAGTGTTGTGATGAGGAAAACCTTTCCAAATCCAGATGATGAAATGCATTATCGTAGTCCGAATGCGCTCTGTCTAGAAGCACCCTAAAACCAGGAGAACAACGCACAATTAAACAGTGGCAAGAAAATACCAAGAAAGTCATTGGTTTGACACATGTGCTTGTGGATGACAAAGGGATAAAAAAGTTACAGAAAACTGTTCTGTAACAAGCAAACAAACGCACTCCCCTGACACAATGCACAACCATCTATTATTTCACAGTAAGTAGTACATTTAAGTATATACTAGCTTCTACTGTCTGAAGAGCTAAGGTACAACATCACATATATATTAAAGACACTGCAACAACACAGAATTAAAACAAAACAAAAAGACCTAGAGAATAACACAGCTTAAGTAAAAACTGATTCATATGTCCTCCTAAAGTAATTTCATATATACTGACTATACCTACAACCATCCCAGTGCAGCAGGGATGTCATACATTAACTTCCAAATCCCCTTGCAAACATCCCAGTAAGAGTCATCTTACTTACTGGCCAAGCTGGCTTACTAATATGTGAAGAGGTGCTAAGCATAAATTTGAAAGGCAAATCACATTCTTACTATTAATAAAAATTTAATACAAATACACTATTTTCTTAAAGACGTCATACACACTCAATCATTTATACACTGTTTTCAGTAAAGATCCTTAGAAGCAAAATGCCTGAAATAAGTAATAAAAATATTCGATATTTTTCTCAAGTTTGAAATTTAATAGTTACTGTAATTTCTAAGCATCTCTCCCAAAATCACCAAATACAGTCTGAACTCTGAAAAGCATTTTTTGCAAAATACAATTTTTGCTATCTTGAAATGCTACTATTTGAGGACAGCTGTGCAAATAATTTAAAAACAAACCAATCGCAACTGAAGATAGACATGTATTTTCATGTCAAAAAAGTGGCAGTGCAAGCAATAAACCCCCCTAGAACTATTTAAGAAAACATTACTAAAACAGCTTCCACTAATGCAAAACAAAAATGGAGACATTAGCCAGCTAGTCTCCCTGTGAGGTCTCCATTTTTTTGTTTTCTGGTTTTTTTAGATGTTGTTCTTCTTTGCATCTTACTATTTTTTTAGTTTTATTTTTATAAACAGCAACAACTATACAGCACTTACCTTCCACCACGGCCAACCCGCCTTCGTGCAAACCCAATACACCTCTGGGGTACAGTGAGCGTGGTTAAGCAGTATCTGTAACGCACATCTCCTAATCTTCCCTCCTTAGGGCTACTCCACGGCCAGTTGCCAGGTTGGTCTAAATGAGGCTTAAAATAATTTTAAACAATTTAACACAAGATGTTTTTCCATAATGACACTCTGTCTCATGATGCATAAGGAAATTCTACTTACAGCATAGTACTGACAGCCTGCTTTCCTACGGAAGGCGAAAGGACCATCGGGATCGTTTTCTTCCTCAGCCTCCGAAGAACCAGACAAAACCTTCAAAGAGGGGATGGGTAAGGGTGGTGTATGAGGAGAGATATTAGAAAATTCCTGAGTTTTCCTTCTACTCTTTCCCAAAGAGCAGCACAAAACTGTAAAGGTCCTACCTGGGAGAGAGGTTCATCATCTGAGCTAGGAAAATCATACTGATTCAAATCTTTAGCATTAAAGACTGGCAGTGCAGCAGGACTTGTCTGTTGAGGAGTAGCAGCAGCGGACGAAGGTAAGACTTTTGGCTTCTTCTCATACTTTCTTTTGGGTCTAATAACATCAGGTTTATCTTGCTGCAAGAAAAACAAAAAGCAGTGTAAAATTACACACAGAAGAAAACTATTAAAACAGGAGTTTAAGTAAACTCCTGTGTAAGCAAGCTAACAACACGAATTCATCTACCATCTTCACAGTAAAACATGCGGTCATTTAAGAGTGTCTGTATTTCATTTCCAGTAATTTAAACACTGAACAGACAAGGTGGAATCAAGCACTGTTTGCTCAATCTGTGCTAGGTAACTCACTAGCAGTTAAGGTAACAGTACTACTTCGGAGAAGTAGATCAAAACATACATAATGACATCCATGAGGCACCTTTTTTACTTCCTAGCATTTTCAATTGATAGCCATTTATGCAGTGTTAGGGTATTACTAAGTACCAAGCAGTGCTCTGAAGGCAAAAACAGACTTCTCAAAGATACCTGTAATCTTGCAAAGGTCTCTAAAAATTAAACACATTTCCCCATAGAATGCAAAGCCAAGTTTAAGTGCATTTCCCAAGTTTCCAAGCCGAGACACTGCAATGATCCAACATCACTGATAAGCAAGTATACACCAGCAATCACAATGACAATGCTTTACTATCAGTGGAAGAATTCACTGATTCAAGCCACCTTGTCACATTCAGAACAGCCTCTGGATATTCTTCAATTACAAGTTGTCTTGGTTTAAAATTCAAATTATACCTCAGCATTTATCCTGTGTTACCTGACCTACTTAACATGCTCAGCTGTTCGCACTGTAGCTATGCTTTGTATGACACAAAATTAAAGCCTGCAGGGAGAAAAGTATTTGTCAGCTGTCTAAATTGAGTAAGATTATTTGACACTTTACTTAAATATGAAACCAAAGATATACAGCAGAGGGACAATTATCAATGGGTCATATTTTACAAACAAAACAAATCCCAACCCTCCATATTAAATTAACTACATAACTTAGAACAATACATAGCATTCACATCATTAGTTCTATCTTTGTACAAAATCTAGATAATAAATACAGTTTTGTTCAGGACATCCTAACTTTATGGACAGCAGTAAAGAAAAATGTTTCCGTCCCCCTGAATAAGAACATAATTGCATGTGTCCTTCTATCCGTAGTTTGTCTGTACTTCCTTTATTTCTGTCTTGAGGAATGCTGGTAGTCTGTTATCCCTGAAACTCCAATAGAACAAAGCCATTTTATTTCACTTGCAGCTTTGCCACCCTATTGCCAGTTCCAAAAGGCTTCCTCCCTCTTCCAAACCTAAAATGGCGTGTTTTGTAAACTTCACAGCATGAATAATAACTTGGTTACTGACATTACTTACTTTAACTTTATATTCTTTCAGTTCCATAGCTTCTTGGTGTTTAAAAGAACTGCTGTTAGTCACAGGAATGATGGGAATAGCATAGGTGGGTTTAAGTGGCTGCCGCTGTGCCATGACTTCAGACATGATCTCTCCACTGTAGTCACCCAAATTATACCTGAAATCAGAAAAAATTTTACTTGCCGGAATGTTTACAATGTCCATGTGGTAAAAAAATTGAGAAACACTGAGAAACACGAATGCTTGCAACGTGGGGTAAAGGGACATCCAGGACATCAGCAAGAAGTACAAAAAATATTATTCCAGAGAAGGATACTGGTAACACAGAAAATCCATTGCAATGCATAATGCTGACAGATAAAAAAGAACAACTACCCTGTAAAGCATCTCCAAAAAGTAATACTGTAAAGGAAAGAAGAGGAGAAGGTTACCCTCCCCCTTCCTTGGGGACTGGTACCATTTAAAGACCATATCACTCAAAGTTTTAAACAGTGAAGCAGGATGCCTTATTCCTGAATCCTCCCTCTTTTGTGTTACAGAGTATTTTCAATACGTAGATCCATGAAACACTACATATCAAGTCCTGTGACAAATGCTGAGTTGAAGTGTAGTCCTCTACTCTGAGGGAGGTCTTAAGAGTCCTTCCTCTATTCAATGGCTCGCTTTCTTTAAAAAGCAACTGGAAAAATCTTCAAGATTTCTCCCTCCTCTGTTTCTGCTGAAAATGCTCAGGGCTTAAAAGAAGTGTCCTGGTAGAGCCAGTTCAGCTTGTCTCCCTAAAAATCCAGACTAGGAGCTGACTCAGAACATCTGCTTTCAAACATGGATATTTACGCTAGAAAAGTCTATTCAGATTCTAGGTATCAAACTAAAGGACATCTCCACATTGCAATTGTGATCCTCAGTCAACTGGGAAAGTGACACTTGGCAGAGCATTTGGCCCCCAGCACAGGTGACCAACAGGACGGCAGAAGAAGCTCTAGCTGGAGGTGACTCTCGCATTTAATACTGTATGAAATGTGCATTTGTTTTCCTAGTAAGAAGGTATTAGATCAAGCTTTTTTAGGAAAGAATAGAGATCATGAAGTCAAAGAAGAAGGGTAATGATTGAAAATGGCCTTAAAAATAGCTAGGATTTCCTTAATCTACATACTTAACACACAATTTCAAATTACTTTGCTTGAAACTATGATCTCTCTTCCGGTATAATATACAGACTAGATACATATTTGAAAGCATCTACACATGTAATAAAACAATGTAGATTAGTATGACAATAGCCTTCCCATAATAAGCAACTTCCTAATGTTTTATTTTTTTCTCCATAGGCAAATATGAATACGCTATCCTGTAAATGTGAAACAGAGTCTGAACTTATTTTAAAGATCTCACACTGTTCAAGTATTTGCAGCAATCTGAATACAAAGTAGTTTCCAAAGCTTTCTGCAGCAAGTTTTCAATAAAAATTACCTCTTTTCCATAATTTCCAGTGTTAAATGCAGCAACTCTCTCTTGCTTTTTTCCCTCCTTTTTATCATCTCCAGGATGGTTACTGCACGACTCAGATCACGACGCAGTTTCAGCATCTTCTCATAAGAAGCTTCATCATTTTTCCGATTCTGTAGATACATAAAATATGTGTGTTTCTCCACATCATTTGAGTTAAATAATCTGAATTAAAGTAAGTTCTAAATACTTAGGTATATTAAAAAAAAAAAAGACAAGTCACATGCTAAACCAAAGAGAAGCATGTGCATGTTATCAATGATACACAGCTTGCCAGCACCCTAAGTACATTTAACAGTAAATTTAGTGAAAAAGTAAATATAAACTTTCATTTAATAGTTGGGACTAAAGCTGTTTTGTTTTTTGCCCTTGCAAATTAAAAAGAGAACATCTCATTTTTTATTATGTTATACTACATGGCAGAATTGTTTCTTTATATAAGCAACTTTCTGGAAGAGGGAGAAAGAAAAGAAAGAAAAGCTGAGGGAGGCACTGATATACTTACTTTTCGTGTCTGCATCTTTTCTGTTCGTCTTCTAAAAGCAACATAAGGGTCATTTGTGCTGGAACCATCTCGTTTTTCCTGCTTCACTGCTGGGATAAGTGAGGGACCTCGACAATTTTTCCTCTTTTTAATCCAGTACTCATACACTTCTCTGATCAATTCATCATCTTCCTTCAGCAACAGCTTGGCCTCTTGCAGGCTGACTGGCTAAATGTAAAACCCAGCATGTCACTTTCATACAGTAATACACAGAGTGTGTCTTTCAAATTCTTTATTCAAAGTACCGTTGTACCTGCTGACCGCTGCCCTTTTCTAGTCTGTCTATCATCTCCTCAAATTGCAAAGGAGAGATGTCCATTCTTTTCTTCAACTTATTCACAAAGATCTCATCTTCTGAATCCAAGTCATAATCTGGCTGCTCAGCATCCAAACTAAAAGCTAAATGATACAGTGAAAGTTAAAGTTAGTTTTACTACAAAAGTGTTTTGTTCTGATAGCGTCCAGAGCACACACCACACTTCTCAACAGAAAATCAAAATTATTTGTCTGAATGTTGTAGTAATGCTAGTTCCACTTGGACGTAAATATCGAGGTCTTCTTGAAAAAAACCCTACCCTGTTAAAAATCAGGCATAAAAGTTGACATCTACTTGTTATGGTTTTGTTAACCAACAAAAACTTATTAGTGGTCAAACCACCTAACAGCTTTCTGCCTCACTATTTCAGTAAGAAATTTTTGAATTCGTTAGAATCTTCAGTGCTGCCAAGCATTCTGCAGTTTTATATACTGTATGATCAGCAGTTAAGATTTCAGCCCAAACACACATCAAAAGTACTCCTAGCAAAATACGTGCAGAACGTATTACGCTGATCTTATACATATTCTCATCAATGATTTTTGTGATGTAGATGAGTCAGTTTACACTGGCCCAAGCATGATCTACCCTGTGTAGCAAAGCATTTTCAAATACAAGTAATGTTTTGCAGAATGCGAACAACTGTTTTCCACAGTATCGTACAAAACCACATCACTCTGCATTTGGAACATGACTCCCTAGCTCTCACGCCTCATCCACATTGCTGTGGTAAGAGACACAAATTTCTTCCCAAGTGCACATGTGAAAACACCTACCTAGTTTTTAATAAACAACTAGGTAGAATATAATGCAGCTTAAAATTCACAGTTCCAGCTGTTAGAACTGCTAGATAATGAAAGTAAGAATGAAAAGGACAACCTTAATATCAGCATGGAAAACTGCTAGTAGGAAGGAAGAACTTTTTTACAATGAGGGTGGTGAAACACTCTTAACAGGTTGCCCAGAAAACTGGTGGATGCCCATTCCTGGAAACATTCAAGGTCAGGTTGGACCAGGCTCTGAGCAACTTGATAAAGTTGAACCCCCCTCACTGCAGGGGGTTTGGACGTAGATGTTCTTTAGAAGGTCCTTTCTAACCCACACTAGTCTACAATTCATATTTTAAGCCATTACTGTGGCTCAAACTGATGTAGAAGTCTAGCATTTAACCAAAGTTAATTAGGCATGAGATATGTTTACACAGCATAGATACTACTTCTTAAATTCTGCTCATTACACTATGCAACAGAATTCTGTAACAAACTGTATTTTTCATATTTTTTTTCAAAGTTATCTGAAGTAATGTGGTGCTCACATGAAGGGTCATATCCATAGCAAATAGCTGCTATCTTCCAACAAAAACAAAACCACAACAAATTTGCAAGTCATCAGTGATATCAAAACCCATCTGCTTTTACATGTAAAATACTTCCACCATCAGGCATAGGCAAATACTGCTCCTGCTACTGTCACTTCTGGTTGGCTTCCCAATCCACTCTACTACCATTTTATCCTGGTTATGCTTCAGGGACAGGTATTCTCTTTCTTAGCTATGCATTAGGTATTTTCCTCCTTAAGTAGATTCGTGTCTGTCCTTGCTAACAAATCTAAATTTCCTTGCAAACTGTTACTATGGTACTTCTTCAGCAACTACTATGTATTTTTCAACATGTTGAAATAAATTAATTCTCAGAAGTCAGTCCTGATGTGAGCTCAACAGACATTCATGAATAATGTCTTAACTACTCGCAAAACTAAATTCTCAATGTAGACTTCAATGAATGAGTTATTTTACTTACGCTGTATGTGAATCAGCTGCTTTGGCATTTTAAATTCTCCAGGATATATAGATTCATAGTATGCAATATTACTTTCTGCTTCTGGAACCGGTATAACCATGTTATCCCTCTTCTCTCCATAGACCTGTTGTGCTGAGATAGCCCGCTGCAGATGATGTTCCTATAAATAAAAAGGTGAAATGAAAACCTGAGAAAATATTTCCAGGACTCAGACTTGTTCAAGCTGAAGGAGGTGTATTTCTCTGCAAATGCTCTCACTGTAAACCCCTGAGCTGAGGAGTCGCTGGTCGCACCTGAAGTGCGCTGCCAGGGCCGGAGAGTTCCCCGGCAGGTGGCGCTGTCCCCCTCGCACACCCCAACACCCCGCAGCTTCCCAACTCCCCCAGTCGTGTCGGCGTTCCTGGCACACCGAAACACACAAATCCCTACTTCACTGCTTCTGGAGAGAGACTTAAGATCGATTAGATATACAGATTGTAACAAGTAGCTGCAGACAGATATTGACTCTGGTACTATTCTGTGCTTGCCTTGGCCATTTATTGCCAACATTCTGTCTTGGGTATGGACAAAGTAATTTCTTTTCTACCTTTTACTGAAGTACTGCTGCCAGACACCTCAGTATTTTGTAATCTGTAATAATTCTTCAGTATTACACAGCTACAACTTGTTGCCCAACAGGGAACTAAGCTTTATCTTCATATAGCACAGTAGGATTCTGTGTCAAACGCACAATAATAGCCAATGTTTCTTTAGTAACAGCAAAAGCTTACTGGTTTTATAATAATATTAAGGGTTCCTGGTGTACTTATCCCAACCTGTGTTTCTAAACACCAAAAAATGCTTTATTTCAGAGAAGAAATGGATGTCACACACTAAATTAAGATTTCGGTTTCTCTGGTCCACCTCTGATATGGACATAGCTAATAAGTACCAGTAGCCTATACTTCTTTACTAACAGGTTTTAGTAATCTGTATTTAAAGATATCTTAACAGCATGCTTGAAACTGAAGAACAAATCATGGTTTTACCTTCCTTTCATCCCAATTAAAAAAATACTCAGTATGTGAGTGCAGAGTCTTAGCAGAGCCACATATTATGAAAAGAAACTGGATAAAATTTCCCTCACTGAAAAAAGTTAATCTCCTGCTCATATCAATTTCAATTCAGCTTAAGAGACACTCCACTAAACAAAAGAAACTAAGCAGACAAGGCAACTTCTCCTTACACCTCCATGCATCAAAGTTTTCGTTTCCTCGGACAAACCAAAAAGAGCAACTCTGCCCCCACCTTCAGTATCTCAGCTGACGGCTCAGCACATCTCTCTCTATCCTGGTAATATATATAAATCAGGTGCAATTGTTAACTCTGAAAGCAGTAATTTTTAACAAGAAAGCACGTTAAATATCTACTATTAACTAACACACTACAGATTACAGTTTCTATTCTGCAGTCATTCTCCACTGTGATTGCACAGCTGATTATTCCCACCAAGATGCAACACCTCATTCATCCGGATCCACAGCTTTCCTTTTAAAAATGCACTGGTTTCCTCAATTTGTCAGAATGATTTTAAATTCAAATCCCAATCAAACTTTCTGGCTGCTCTTCATGTTACAGGAAGACAGGAAGATTTATATGTATATACTGTAGTCCCAGTTACTCCTGAAAACATCACCACACATTTAAAGACAGACCACCTAGGAAATTCAACAAATGTTTTCATTTTGTCTATTTCTAGATGCAGTTTTCCAAGTAGATTTATTTCCACTACACAACTGCTTCCATTCACTGTATAACAGAGCAGTATCAAAAAGCCTTTTTTATGCCACTATCCATTAGGTCCCATGCCCTGCCACAAAAAAAGTTTGACGGGGTTAACTGGAGTTTGTTCTTGAAAACCTCTTATTAGTTATTCACAGAGATTAGTATCTTCCAGGTGATCAATGGGGCCAAATAATTTACATAGTCCATATTCCTCCAGGAATTGCATGTAAGATGACTTGTGTGTAACCCTCTAGCTTCCACCTTTTCAACAGTCTGTTGACTATGATGAGGTTTTGGGTTGGGATTTTTGAAGGGATTTTATGTTTTGCGGTGGTTTTGGTTTTTTTTTTTTTAAAACAGTTTAGTGGATTTTCTCTGTCTCCTCAAACATCATCTACCCCTCTGAAGTTCTCAAGTAGTTGTAAAAACTATTCCAGACTGTTTCTTTAAATTCCTGGCATGAATTTTAGATGAGTTAGTCAAGCTCAAGGGGTGTAATTTGTTTTGTTAGAAGGAAACTTTATCTAACAGCCACCACCACAAGGTTCAGTCTTGTGCCCCTTGCTGTCATTATCCACACTACCACAGCCTTATGTCAGACTGAATCTGTGATGACAGCTTAGGGAACCAAATGCACAAAAAGCCATCGCTCTCCTGTTATTTCCCCTGAAAACAATTAGAAACAATTAGTCTTCTGAAAAACTGGCTCCCTGAACTGCCAGGTTGTGTGTATGCAAAGCAGTAGGGAAACGTAGAAGAAAGAGAGATAATTCGCTTTGACAGCAGTTAGCCATTACACTAGCTTAACTGCTTCACTAAATTTAAGAAGTCTTTTTAAAATGAATACCAAGGACAAAAACCCCCCACTAAGACTCACGAAGCATTTCAACCATCTCAGCATCAAGTACAATCAAGAAAAGCTTCCTCTTACTACAAATATTCACAGAATAGTCTCATCATATTCTACACCTTCATTGCTAGATGGATCCCACCTTGTTCCTTCTTTCAAGATACACCTTTCATTTAAATATTAATTGTTCACTTATTATTTGTTCCTATTTACCGGTTTCCACTTCCAGTGTACTCACATTTCTTTCTGAAAGCACTCTTCTGATTGAAACAACACTGAAATATCTGCATTTGTTTTACAAAAAAATGCAGCCTGAACTGCCGAACACCACATCAGAGTGCTTCGAAGATTCCTCCTTTTCTGTCCCAGCTTGCTTCCCTTGGATCTTTCACACATACAGTTTCACAACATGTACTTATTGAAGGTAGTTTATTCTCACTGAAACTGCTTTGCACTTTTACATTTAACTATTTTCAACCTATTAGTTATGCTTATATCCAGAAAACCTTTCATTTCTCTGCCTGATATAAAATGCTATTGGAATTACAACTCGGGGAGTGCTGTGATGCTAATTTGATCCAGTCATTTCAGAACAACAGTACTGTTGCTCAAACTTCATTCCTTTTACATTTTACTAATGCTCAGCCAAACTTGTGTTAAACTCTATTTAAAGAGTTCATACAAGAAAACCCAAAAAATCTGCTCGCTTTTCCCAGCCCCCAAGTTAGTTTTCCATCAGGTTAGCATCCTATACTGGCTCATCATGTGGTCTGACAATCCCAATAAAAAAGGGATGCAGTGGGAGCACTCAGCTTGGAGACACAGGATGACTCAGGAAAGGAGCAGCTTCATTGTGCTTTCTTAACACTTAGGCAGAAACATGAACCAAGGGGCAGGCACTTGCTGTGGCACTATCTGTCCAGCTAGCGAGGTGACCACGAGCGCCGGGCACCCGCCCGCACAGGAAGGGATGAAGGAGGCTGCTCGCAGGGCACGGGAGGGTCGGTGAAGCTCCAGCACGGGTTCACCCGACCCACCGTTGGTAAGGGCACGCGGAGGAGATGGAAAGAAAGTGGAGGCACTTCTTCGTGGGAAAACAGGAGAGGGTTTATTGAGAGTAAAGGTTCAACTGAAATCCAGGAAAGGGCACAAAGAAGCCAAGAAGTGTCTTTGACAGGGAGTTTTATACCCCTAAGAAAAGGGAGGGAAAAATATGAAACAGCCAATAGTGCAGGGACAGAGGGGTTGTATTAAGGTGTGAAAAGGGGTACAAAGCCAATGGGGAATTACATGGGAGGGGAGAAATAACATGGGCCACCGGGGGGGTGTCAAGGAACACAGAACTTTCTAGAGGGAGAACCAAATATAGGGGAGAAGGGGAGGAGATGGCAGTGGCCAGTGATGGGGATATGATCTGCATACCCTGCGTGGGTATCGGACCAATGCACCTGCTGGTCCACTTGGTATTGCTGGCCGTGGCACCGGCCATGGCACACTGAAAAAGGCACTGACCTCTTTTCTCTGGTGACAAGTGACAGGACCTGAGGGAACAGCTAGAAGCTGTGTCAAGAGAGGTTTAGCTTGGATATTAGAAAAAGGTTCTTCACCCAGAATAGGCTCCCCAGAGACGTGGTCACAGCACCAGCCTGACAGAGTTCAAGAAGTGTTTGGGCAACACTCTCGGGCACATGGTGTGACTCTTGGGGTTGTGCTGTGCAGGGTCAGGAGCTGGACTCGATGATCCTTGCAGGTCCCTTCCAACTCTGCATGTTCCATGATTCTATGAACTGCACCTTATTCACCACACTACATTCCTGTCCACAAAATTATCTGGACAGTTAAAACACCTACACATATCAGATTACACCGACAGTTGTTTAAATAACAAAAAGCTTGATAACCACGTTCCTCCCTTATTTTTTCTTTAACTAAGAGAGTCTACATGAAAAGCCCAGCAAACCAGCAACTCTTTTTCTGACTATATAGAATGTAACAAAGCATGATGCACTTGAGACATTTCCTCAGCAAAATTATGCAATGGCACAATTCATCATTCTGTGGCCTTCCTTCCTAATAATTTTAGGATAGCAAGTTTGTCCTTTGTATTCACTCTTACTGCACACTAGTATCACCATACATGTTCCAAAACATCAAAGAGGGAAAGGACAACCTAAAGCAAGCTGCCAGCAACAAAGGCACTAGGAAAATCAAAACACAGCAGAGCAGCTCTCATTACAGCCTGAAGGAACCAGAATTTGCGGTCAGTGCTGCGCTGTGGTGGGGCAGTAGGACCTCTCTCAAATGATAATGCAAGGATATAGGTTTAATTCTTTGTCACAAGTTCAGTATCGGCATGCTTGATGCACTTCTAGCACATTACATTCAAAACATCTGAATTACAATAATTAGAACACAAAAGAAAGGATACTGTGATTGTGGCTCAACCTGACTACCAGCAGGCACTCCTGCCTGCAAACAGAAACAAGCAGAAGCACAGCAACTGAAAGCAAGCAGTATTTGACTTCTTTCACATTTTGGTAATACTTCTTAAATTTTTGGCAACATGACTGTGGGATTTTAAGTTAGTTACACTTTCTAAAAGAAAACTGGCACTTACAGAGAGCACAGAGGTTTCTCTGACAAAACATCTACTCTGCAGTACACTCTGGAGAACATACTCCAAGTAAGATAACCACAGCAAAAGGCATTAAAAGACTTAAGTGACATAACCCTGTCATTACAGTTGAATAAACCAAAGGGACAGAACGCATATTATCCTTTTAAAAAGACAATTGAAAAAGTGTTACTGCAGTAGCAATGAGCGCATCTTCTCAAGAAATAAAGGAACAATCCACTGTTTTGACTGATTTCTTCCTGAAATAATTTCTCCAATTATTTCAGCGCTCTTAGAAATAATAATTGAAGGCATATCGATGAATGGAAATCACCAAAAGAAGCACCTCTCAAGTCCAGTGTGCAGAACAGAAAGTCTCCCAATACTCCAAGCCTACCCCAAGCAAGCGAGTGGGGGAAGCAAAAGGTGGGGTGGACAAGTAGAAAGCTTTTAAAAGCAGTGGTACTTATAAAAAGCATACAGGACTGAGTTCAAGCCTGCACAGGTCAGAATCACATCTTTGCCGCTGAAACAAAACCTATACAAAAACACATTACAACTGATTGTGTCATTACTGGGAACTAAGGCAAACCACTGCCCATCTACTGATCTCTGCAGAACTGCTGATTTGCTGATCCAGTCTGACTGGGCAAAACCCTCTCACCATCCATCCCTAACAGAAGTGCTTTCCCAAGGCTACCACTTTATAGCACTCACAATGTTTAAGGTGTAAGAACTGAAAAAGATACCAGTTTCCATAAACAGTTGTCAAGAAGCATTAGGTTCACAACAGTTACACTGCAACAGATTACTGCTGACACACAATCAAGGCCATACAAACTCAGAGACCTGTCTTTTTTAATACACATTTTACTTCCTAGCAGCTTATGGTCCAAAAAAACCCCTCTTAACACACACAAAAAATCCAACAAAATTGCAGCTCATTTGAAACACAAACACATTACAGCTCAAATAAGAAATCATTAGGAACTGAAAAAATCAGTTGTTGTTCATCATGTCATCAAGAGGTGGTGAACCGGTGCATGAGAAACCTGATTTCAGGTTTATAAGGTAAAGATTTTTGGCTGCTAAATTCACAGGGATGATGAAAGTTCTCATATCAGCAATATTTACTGGTAGGAGGACAATGGAGGAAAACACAGCAAAGTTCCTAGGAGACCCTGCTGCAGACCAAGACCTTTCAGGCTAACTCACTCCATAACATACAGTAGGGACTGCTGAAGCACTTCTATGACCTGCTGCACACAAGTCGGTCTCCAACCTCCACCTCTGCTTGTTCAGTGACCTACAGGATACATATCCTGTCTCTGAGCCATATAAGGATCTCAGTAACCTGCATGACCAGGGAAGACGGCCTCTTGGAAGCATGATGGTCAAGTTACACCAGAGAAAATTTGTCTACAGATTCCATCCAATATATCCGTACACAAAGAAGACAGGAATAAACACCTGAACTGGCTCATTCTCTTCACCTTCTCCTCCTGTTATCAGATCTTAGCTGTCCTGTAACTTACTAATCAGACAAAATTTATATCCAAGATTAGGAGGAATATGAAGAGTAGTATCAGAGAATTACGTGCAAAACAAAGAGGTCTGCATTTTTTTTAATGCCATGCCTTATTCCATACTCACATAGTTCCTTCTCCCTCCCTAGAACCAGTTCAGGCTTTGGAAATGTATTTCTGTGGGACTCGGGGGCAGTTCCATGCCACCATAACAGAGAGAGCTCAGTCAGGGGCAAGCAAGCACCAGCAATGCTGAAAAAGAATGTATAGAACACACAGCCAGAACACAGAAGCCATCTTACATCAATGCAAACTGTTTAGAGATACTTCCTTTGCATTACTCTTACCTTCAGGACATAAAGTGGCTTCTAGTATGACTGAAAGCAAAAATGCTCAGTTGTTCCTGAACAGCTGCTTCACAGATTATTACAGAAGCACTTATCACAACAACATACCACACTTCTGCTTTTAGCTCCTGACACGCATATGCGGTCACACCTAACTACTTGCAAAACAACAAAGACATTCTGACAAGTTTATTACAGAACTTGTTTCCAAACAACTGCTGCTGAAAAGTTCCAAACCTGACTGAAGTCATACTGATGAGGGCAATCTGAGTCTGCCTTGCAATGCACAAAAGTCTTCAATGGGTATTCTGCCACAAGATCAGTCCCTGAGTTACACCGACCCTTGACTGAAACCCAGTAAATACCAGCTGATAGATCTGGCCTTTGATAATAGCAAAGCAATAGTTTCGCTGGTAAGCATAACTGCAGCTCTGACCCTCTTGAACTCAAGTACATGAATATCATGTAAGTGTTAACAACAGTTTAAATCTGGTCACAAGAAGCACACATGATCAAAACAGGACAGAAATGGTGGGTGAGCAAAGCAGCCTTCCTTGCTCTACCTATGATGGGTCCTAAGGAAGACAACAGATCACCTCCCTGTCCCTCACCTGGCCCACAAGCAACTGTAGCCCTCCTCCATTATGACTCTCAGTATATATGGACACATGGTGAACACCTCCTTGTATCAACCGAAGCTGCCTGCAGGTTCACCCAAGCCACACGGCTTTAGATCTTCCCTTCTGAAGCTCTTCTGCCAAGATCTCTCAAATAGCCTGAATCATTCGATGCAGTAGAGAAAATGTTTTCTTGTTATTACAGCAGAGCCTAAAACTGTCCCTTAATGGAGAAAAGTATGGACGTCGCTTCTGTTTATCAACTGATGTCAGTCTCTTGAATAGTCAGTTAAGAAGGATTCTACTGTAATCACTGTAATTAATTAGACCTCTGCTAAAAATGCCAACCTAAAATAGTTGCATAGGTTTAAATAGCAATTACTCAGTGAAAATGGGATCGAATTTACTTCTAAAAACGCACAGCTTTGTAATTAACAAAGTATCAAAAAACGCTTGGTAATTATTAGACTTTTATCTAGAACACCGGTCAGAAATGAGGTCAGCCACACCATCTTGAGCATTGTAGTAAACTACCTTCCCCATGTTCAAATCAGATATTTCTAAGAGCATGGAAAGAAGTCTGTCCTTTCACTGGAAGAAATCTTGTTTCTGTATTTGCGGACTCCCAGCAGCAAATTATTTACAACTTCTAGGAAATTTTCACCTGCTATGCTTGTTCAGTGAATGGTGGTAGACAGGTGGAGGGCACACAGGACATTTGACCCAGAAATCTAACGTTAGTACTAGAGCTCATGACAACACTGGAAGCAATGGAGAGTTATTTGTTATCCTGTTACCAGAAGACTGAAATCAGTTTCACGTTTGAAATTACTGTGCAAAACAGACAGAGATGAAAAAATGAATGAAACTGGCTCAAAACATGCCAGAGAGGGTAACGTACACAACCTAGGAACCCTAGGAATCAGGAAAATTCTACTATTTAACACGTACATTAATTACACAGTACAGTTCACAAACATAATTTAGCATCTTTATCTTTCCATGCACGGGTCCCATTCAGACCACCTAAAAAGACTTGTCTGCCTGCCAAATTGCCACTGCCACACGTGCATTCAGAAGCACAGGACTCAGTATCAATTTGAAATATTTTGTTTAGGAATTGCAAAAGATCAAAACTGGCGGCACTAAACCATCTCATCAGTGTTGGGAGATGGCCGCGCCCATCTTTTCCTCTGCAATCACTTTGGCTTTCATGAATTCCTCAGCCTAAGCAGCCTTGTAACCCATAGACCACAGAAAGAAGGGAAGTTAATCTTAGTCTTCTTCTTGCGAGCTAATTCACAGGTAATGCAAAGACCAGAACAAACTCTAGGGGAACAATGGAACCGCCTCTTCTCATTACAAACATTTAAACCACAACTTTGCCACACCATACTTAACTGCAAACTTGTCCAAGAGCCCCTTCCTTACCTCAGCCTGCTGTTGCAGTTGTACGCTCATTTGAGACTGCAATGCATGAAAACTGTTTCAGTCATCTATAATAACCAAAGTAACTTTCCCTTAAATAAAAGATTCTAAAGAACATATTAAGATGCTTTTAATGTATTATGTAAATAGTCCAAGGCATGACCTCCACACTGAAATCAGACTGTAACACAAAGTGAACTGAGATTTTACAGTTCACAATAATACATCTTTCAGGATAGTCTACAACTGAATGAGAACAGCTCTTGTAATTTAACCTTTCCTTTTCAGAGTTTTCAGCTATAATGCCATTTAGAACAGCCTGAATAAAGCTTTATAGCAAAATTATTCTCCCCTCCTATGTGGAATATGGAAGTGGAGCTTCAAGACAATTTCATAAATTGACTGATAATTGTATCAAGTTCCCAAGTTAAAAGATACCACTAAATATATCTTGCTACTTGCTTAAAACATTACTGTGCATTAGCATACTTTGTAACTCAAATAATTTGGACGACAAAAGCTTACACCTGGATTCCAGCATTTTTATTAGTTACAGGGACTTGATACTACTGTTAACAATGTTCAGCACTGATAAAAGAGCAGTGTAATCGGAATAAGAAGCAACATGGCAGCCCAACTTTGCAGCAAACAAGTTTCAATTCTATTTCACTATTCTTCCACATGCAGATACACACAGGGTTGTCTGTTCAAACACAGACACGAGCCTCAACTATTCCAGCTCTAAATCGTCACCGAATACTATACATAGCACCGAGTGAAGTTAAGGGCTAAGCCAAGAATCTACATTTCAACAGACAGCAGACCCGGAAAGAAGTCAACTCAGCTGAATGAAGTTTTTTACATAAACTATGAAAAACCAGTATGCCTATCACTCCTTTCATAGGCTTTGTTCTTCAGACAAGGTTTTCAAATGACCCTCAATAAACCAACCCTCTTCTCTCTTTGCAGTTTAGACACCTCTCAATCTGGATCCACCAATCAACCTGGCAGCAGTACACAGTACTATCAAAACAGGCAAGACAAACAAACAAAGCCAAAAGTCTGAGCAGCACCCCCTGCTTCCCAGCATTAAGTCTACCAAGTGCTCAGAAACATTCCCTTTCACAGGCCACACTTCACAAACTGCAAAAATCGACAGTTTCCCAGATCTACATATGATCAAAGTGTCTGAAGAAAAAACAAGTCTAAGAACAGGATCTAGTTGGTTTGAGGTTTTTCTAAGAAGTATTAAAAAAAGATCTTGAAAACTTTACCTACCTAGAGCTACTATTTTCCCCCTCGGAATTGGCAGTAAGACTCCAAAACTCAACATTACCTACAGCTTGACTGTCACATCTCTGAACACCAAACTGCACAACTATCCAAGAATTTTACATAAACAAACATCCAATCTGGTTGACTGGGGCAGCCTGAATGCCAGGCATTTGGCACTAATCAAACTCTTCACAGAATGCAGAGACATTTTTGGACACTAACTGAAAGACAAGTGTGCATTTTATCAGAGGAGCACTTTGCCTAGCACCATCTCACAAAGGAGCCCACAGGCATCATTACAAAGAAGAGTGAAAAAGCACAGAACTCACAGCCATACTTCCACAGCTGTTCTCTCTGAGCCACAAGCTATCGGAAGCTGGGAGTCTCATTTCAGTCTTTATGTTTATAGTCCAATAATTTATTTCCTTTATAAACTTTTTAGGCCAGTATTTTAGGCTCTATTCAATTCTAATGTTAAAGAGGCTTGAAAGAAACTCAATACATTTGAGACTTTATATTTTGTTCATTTACCTTTCCCCTCAACCAAAAATAGTAATAAAAAAAAGATAGATCAGTTAGTGAATGGGGCTTGCACAGGATCTCTAACACACAAAATTAAACCAGCTGTACCTCCCCTAAGACTGCTTCATTTACAACATTCCTGTCAGGTTTAACTACCTCTTCTGTAAAGTAAGAGTTTCATTACCTCAAGCAGTCATTCACATTAAAAAGTAATAGAATTTAATTGGTGTTTCCCCTGAACATTGTACAATAATACGGGGACAGAAAAACATTAAAATCATTAACAAGAAAACCAAGTACCAACATTTGTCTAAGTTCATTCATTTACAAGTTGAGGCTCAGCATCTCATGTCAGACAACCAAAAAAAGAAATTTGCCTTACAACCTAAACAATCTAACCACCTTTTAAGAAGTCATATGTGCATTCCACATAAAAAGCTCATATATGACAGTTCAGTTAAAAAAATTCAAAGTAAAGAAGCTTCTAGAGCATTGTCTTAAAGCTTATCTATGATTTCAAAAATAAACATCTTTTAAACATTAACCACTTCAGTGCTATGGGGAAGAAAAAGTCTGCAGAAAAAAAGCATACAGTGCACCACAGCCATGACTAAAAGGTAATCTGTTAAACAAGCCCTTTCACAGACTTCACAATATCTTCATTTAAGTACTTTACTCCTCTGCATAGCACACAATGGAAATAAATTGCTATACAGTGCTGAGCAGAAACGTGAGCTGCATAAGCACACGAAGGATGGCAGAGTACACCTAACCCTGTCTTTGAATAACTGTCAGTGCAAATGGTATCCAAGTTCCTATCTCGTACTTCTCCAAATTACAATTCTTATTATAAGAAAAAAAAAAAAAAAAAAGGCACTGCAGTTGGTAACTCAGTAAAAGGAGCTTTTTAATATACCAAGACAGCAAGATATCAGGAGAGCTGACAAAGATATTTGAGAAAACCGAAGTAACACCCCACTAAGTACAAACACCAGCAAAGACATAATCAGGAGTTGCTTAGCAATTACTAGAATTACTCCAGCCAACAAAATTTTGTCAAAGGACATTCATGAAAATGCAAGTAAAACCTACCCATACTTTTCAACTAAACACTCTGAGCTTCTGTATTTGCAACACCAACAGATTAGAGTTTCAGGTCTGATGCCACAAAGGTAGGAAAGTGCTTCTCCAACAGTGACAGAGACAGGTGCAATACTGAATAACTTAAAATAGACCTTCCAATGAGCTGATCTATGTCTTTCCTGCTATAGATGTCAGTCTTCAGTTTGTAAATCTACACGTTTAGACACTTTGCTTGACTAAGAATAAACATTGCTACATCTTGATGCAAAGATGCTACCTAGAGCAGAGGCCTGTATTAGGCTGAAAAGCTTAGACAAAATACCAACTTAAAATTTTCCCAATCAGTAAAGTACATACTGAATGATAAACTCCTATGAGTCAGACACCAGCTCTTCATTGTGCTTTGTAATCCCAAAGTTTATTTAGATTGCCTTTAAAAATGCAAGACAGACTAGCATATCAAATTCATGACCTTCTACGTGCAATAATGATCAAACCTGTTTTCAAGGTATAAACACTCAGCAACAAAGTAAAGTCATACAGAGTGTTACGACATGAAATACCTATCTGCAACAACACAGGAGGGTAGGAAAGAAAGAAGAACAGAAGTGAATGGGAAAGGCTTCCCCTAAGGACAAGCACTTCCTAAATAGCTGTAAGCTCAATGTATTTTAAGTGACATTGTTATTCTCTCCGTGCACACAGTTAGAGCTAAGTGTCTGACTGGGACAAAACAGGACCGCCCAATGTCGTGCACAAGGAGAGTCAGCTGAATCCCATCTTTCCCGTCCCAACACAGAGGTGCCTGCTTTTCCACCACATGTGCAGCTGCTCACTGTTACTGATGCCCAATGGGCCATTCCCGGCTAAAAGGGAATCAAGTCACAGTGGTATGGAAACCCATGATTTGATGTATCTACAAAATATATAAACGTATTAAGCACAACAGACAGTTTAGAGACTGCTTTGTGCCCTTCCATAACACTGAGTCTGAGAATACAGCCCATGTATCAGCAGAGAAACACAGATAGAGGACTTCAGGAAACATCCTTATGCCAGATCTGTCCCTCTCACCACTTGGTGCCATGCAAATTACGAGAGGCTGTGAGATATTTGTACTTGCCATTAATTCATTACATCCCTTCTGCACTAGGACTATTTTAGCTACATTACCATTAATGAGTATATTTATAAAGGATTATTTAGCACACTGTGTTTTGAAAAACATCAACTTAGCACTGCATACATTCCCAGAGAATAAAATTCAGAGCTGCCTAACATGTTATGCTTTTAAATTACCAACTACAGCTTCAGTTTCACATCACTTACCACATTAAATGGCTTGATTCGGCTTACAGCAACTGCAAGCCAAAGGAAGGTGAGGTTCCCTCAATCCCTGGAAATTACATTGTTGCCAAAAGCTGAGTCAGGACCTCAAGTTCCAATTCCACCTGTGCAGACAATGCCATATGCTGAAGTGGTGGGCTAACTTACTTCAAACTCTCAGCAATAAATCCCATCTAACATTCTTAGGTAATATGAATGTGTGATTGATATTTAACAAACACGCAAGAGGGAAGTGTTGAAACAATTCAGAGTTAACTTATCAGCCAGTATTTAACCCTATGAACTTCTGAAGAGAAATTACACCACAGCCTAAATTGTGCACACGCACTCTCCCCGGAAACGGTACGAACAAACCACAGAAAAAAACCCAAACATGCAGCCAGTATAAATACAGATGTGAACTCTACATACACACCTGACCACAGTGCAAAACAATTGGGGATAAGACACTCTCTCCAGCAAAATTATTGCTAAATCTTCCCCTTCCCTCTACTAACTAAAACAAGTGCTTCTTATACACTGTTCTTGAGCACAGGTCAAGTAAGAAGTCAAACTTATTTTGCTGAGAGACGGGACAATAATTTTTCCGGAGAAAATTAATACTGGAAAACATTCAGACTATTACTTTCCAGAAAATGACATCGGTGAAATCACAATTTAATACAAGTCAAAATAAAATGTCAGATACCTCCTGACTTTAATTTTTAAAATTACTGACTTAAGCCAACTTCTGGATACAACATTTAAAAATAATCAGGTTACTACATGAAGAGAGACCCTTTTTATCTGATGAAATGAATGAATTATGAACAGACTGATGACTTAGTTTTACAGGTTTGGTTTTTTGATAGGCTCTCATTTACAAATTAGACTGTCTACGAAAATTTTTCTTATTGCTTCTGGATGGCTTCAGAATTTCACACTATCCTGCCACATAATACCAAAACCGTTACCTTCTGATGGGACTTGTTCCACAACCTACCCGTGACAACAATTCTTGAAAGTTAAAGTTAGTAGATGTTTCTTACTTTCCTCAGTAACAGAAACTTATTAGGATCACTTCAGAGCTTCTCTTTCCTCACCAGCTTCCCCAATAAGGTTTTGTCTTTATTTCTAGAACATTCTGTAGCCCACATCCCAATCATTTAAAGACAGCTAAAGCCCTCAAAGAAAACATTCCGCAACTACCAGCACAAGGTCCTTCTGTAGTGAAGTACAGATGCTATGGAAAACCAGGCCAGACATAAGGGTTTAAGTACTAACTGCACCAAACCTTATGTTTTCTGTTCTAGTCCAAGACTAGTGCAAATTTTTTTTTCAATATTCTAAACTTCTTCTCAAAACAAGACACCTCAAAGGAAATAATTCTCCTTCAGAGGAAGGTTGAGAGCACAAACACGCAACAGAAATTTCTGTTAATCATTCTTATCCTACAGCTCTGGTAAAGATTTATTAGGCAGAGGTGCTTTGTAAACATGCATGTTTCACTATTTCCCACACACGCTTCCTTCTCACAGAACAAACCCAACATTACTGACAAAAAAGGGAAGCTGTTTTACTTCAGTTTTAGTAGCTCAAGTTCCTTCACCTCATACATACAGTAAGACCATAAATTCTTGCCTGTTGACTTGAAGTTCTAATTATGAAAAACACTAGTTCCCCAAGAGGGACGGAATTAAACTACCTTTAATCCTTATACTTGAACAGTCTCATTTTGTACTTGGCCTACTTCAAGACCACAGCAGCTTCCTCAGAAAACAAAGCAAGTACACTGATATTAATAATGACTTCCATCTAATTGAACAAGATAACTAGCAAGAGAACGGCAAGCAAGGTCATCACCTTTGGCAAAGAACACATGAAAGCAAAAGAGTACATAGTGCATCTGTAAGGAGCTGAAAGATCCAACACTTCTGTATAAGTAACCTGCTTAAAGGGTTGTGTACATAATACAAAACATCCTGCAGGACTCAGATTTGTTGGCTCTTACCTGTAGCCTTACTCCTGAACTTTCCAATAAAACCACCCTTGTCCTGAATTCAGCTTTTTTTACGAGATAGCCAATGATCTAGGTTACTGAATTGTAAGTATTTTAAGTCACATCACAATATTGCAAAATCTCATTCTGAAGCCAGTTCCTATTTTCTGCCACTCTTTACAGAATTCTTTATTGTGTTTAAGTACTGAGAAAAATCAAGTACCAAAAAGGCACACAGGACATGTCCTGCTGAAATACTAATACAGGACTGGAGGTGGGGGGTATAGCCTCACCTCACAGTGAAAAGCTTAACTTCTTAAGCAAAAATGAGGGCACAGGGGAAATCAGAAATCCAATTTTATCACCAGTGTTTAAAGACACTTAAGAAAGAGAACAAAACTAGAGAATTTAGAAATACAAGAGAATGGAACATTTCAAATAATTAAATCCCAGGAAACGCCTGGAAGAAAAGGTGTTACATACTATGTAGACAGAGTAACACGGGGAATGATAATGGCACAAAAAGTAAAAGAAAAAAGAAAAAAACATCAAGTCATGTAAAGTGCTTCCATATCTATCTGTACCGAGAAAGGCATTTTCCAATTACAGATCAACGGAGTTTAAAAAAGCAACGTGCACCCTTCTTCCCCTTCCTAAACATCTTTAACTCACAGTCATTACACTTTCACAACAACACACCCTGGCACAAAATCCTCGAAAAGGAAAATCCGGAAAAAGAAGCCTATGCAGAATTCATCTTTGCATGCTAACACCTTCCTAGCATCCATGTTCTGAATTGAACATCTGACCAAGGAAAAACCTGAAGACTACAATTCTTAAAATCATAACACAAAACAAACACAGCACAAAATGTGTATATAGGGCAGCCTTTACTGCCAATCTCTCTCCTCGAACGTAAGCTTCGTAAGTCTTCCAGGCAGGCTGCAAGATCTGTGATTTCTCTTTGCAACTTGGAAGGAAACTCGAAGTCTTGAAATTGATATAAAGTATGAACTCAAACGGATGTTGGAAAGCAATCCTTTCCAAATACATCCTCTTGAAAGCTTCCAATTCAAAAAGCATTAATTTCTTAATTCCTGATTAAATATAAAGGAAACAAACCTTTAAGTATGGTACTTAAACCTTAAGAGTATCGTTTCCTCTCTCAAACCATCTACCTTGTGCTTGAAGAAACTGACAGACCAGAAAGTTTTCAAACTTTTATTCCATCCTCAATTCATGCAATTCACCTTCATGCATCTGTTTACTCAGAACAAGGTTAGTCCTTGAAAGCACATAAAGCTGAATACACAGAAATACACACACACTAGTGGATGGAAGAGCAGAGCATACTCACTAAACAGGAAGAGTACATCTACGGACACAAATGCAGCAGCCAGCACTTTCTGCCTGGTACATCAGTCATTTCATGTGCTCCTTGATACCAAAGCTGGTGTTTCCTCTTACAAGAACAATGTGGAAAAGTAGTAGAAAAAGAACAAGTAACTTCCTACATACACCTACAGCCTGCCAATTACAATATTCTGTTCTAGCAGAGCAGATGCCCACACATATACACGTCCGATAAAACAAAAACTTGAAAAAATAATGCATTAATTTACAGGTATTCAAAACTCAGACTAAATACTCTTTACAAATTGATAAATAATTGCATATACATTTCTGAGGAATATAATGATATAATCAGGGCACAATTATTGTGACGGCTACAAGCAAAGTGGTCTACTCAATGAAATGACCAGCAGATTTAAGGGCTTGCTACACTGCATAGTCTCCTACCTGAAACAAATTAATACTAGGCAGGTTCCTATGAACAACTAAAATTTTACTGGAATGAATACAGAATGTTAGCTATTAAAAAGAAAACTAAGGACACATCACCATGCTTCTCAAACATTAGGGTTACTGAACTATTGTCTCTATTGTTGTTCTTCTGCATACAATTAATATCCAATCCTTTGCTGAAATACATTATATGATGGATCAAAGCTGAGAAAGAGTCAGGAAGATAACATTTTGGGGTTCCTCCTTAAGGTCAGCTGTGAAAATTCCCAGAAGGTAAAGCCTTTCCATACAAGTCTGGCTTTAAAATTATTTACAGTTTACCCTGACAAACTCCTCTCCTTCAAATCCCTGCCAGTTGCATTATTTGTGCTCTCAAGAATACTGCTAATAAAGTTGTATTTGTGGACATTTCCCTGGCTTAACATAAACAATTTGTGACAGACTTTTAAACTCTTCCAACTGTTAAAACATCCTCATTGCAAGCGAGTACTAAGTAAATCTAACATTTTTTACCTCAAGTGTGAACATGGACAATTGGTCTCACTGTAGTTAACTCTGCTATGCAGAAAGCCACTGCTGTTACATGACTTCTCTGTGTGCAATTATTGGAAAGTCCACAACAGGGTAAAAGTAAGTTGAGAATGCATACAGCAAACGGATTCTGTAAGAGCAGCCTACAAATAGCTTTTCTGGAACAGCTTTCTTAAGAGGAACTATACTGCTTTTGTATACATATATAATTCATAGAATAGAATCATAGAATATCCAGAGTTGGAAGGGACCCACAGAGATCATCAAGTCCAACTCCTGGCTCTGCCCAGAACAATCCCAAGAGTTACACCATGTGCCAGAGAACATTGTCCAGATGCTTCTTCAACTCTGTCAGGCTTGGTGCTGTGACCACTTCCATGGGGAGCCTGTTCCAGTGCCCAACACGCTCTGAATGAAGAAGCTCTTTTGCTAATATCTACCCTAAACATTACTTGATACAGCTTCATGCCGTTAAGATTAATGAAAATGTCTTAATTATCCTGTTTTAAAAGGAAAAACCTCTTTCAATATTAGTATTATAGACAATAACCAAACTCAAGTTTGCCTTGAGTTCATACCCTCCATAATTTCAAAAGAGAATCTGGACCTCCTGGAAAAGCCTCTGACATGCATAACCAACTCCTACTATTTCCTGAAAGCTTAATTATTTTCAGCGTTCCCTTAGAGCACGACATACACACCGTTACCACTATTACATGCTAAACTGACAGCATATATACAGAACATCACCTTATCAAACCACTTTCACGGCAGTCTCCTGCTCACAACTTCAGCTTAGTACCTGACTTCCCTATGGTGTAACAGCAGGACACCTATCATGATTCCTAAACTTTTACACAGAATTGTCAGCTTCCAGGAAGTTGTTAAATCCCAAAGGCATAATCTATATGTCTTCTTCCTAGATAGAGGCCCATCCCAGTTAGAAACTACAAGCAAAATTTATTCAATCTCATTCCAGATTCAAATAAATTGCACCAACCTGTAATAGAAGCCTATATCACCATCATCCCTCTAACTTTAAAGGGAACACTGCTGCCACCGGTGGGTTTCATATCACAGGATTAACAACATTCTTCAGGTAGCTGAAGGCAGCGCATGACTTGCTCACTATAGAAGCTACTCCTCACAATCTGACAGATTTCCTAATTTGCATGAATGTTCAGGTGCACAGAATAACTTCCAAACATCAAACAGAACAGAAAGCTTTGGTCTAACTGAAGACGGAACATGCAGGAAGTCATCACTATTACCCTTACATTTGAAATTTGGCCCCACTTGTCAAGAGCTGCCACACTTTTTCTCTCAAAATTCCCTGGCTAATTTCAAACCTTTTTCACACAGGTCCCTAAAGTAAATGATTGAGCTCAGTACCAAACTAAAAGGTAAAGTTAAGGTCATGACGCGAGCTCAGAAAAATATCTTCCAGCTATGAACTGAGGTGTCTGTAGACTGTTACTTCAGACAAAACTGCAAAAAGCTCTTGTTTCTGTGTTCCTCTCTTATCAAATACGCAGGTTCTTGGAAATCTACGAGTTAAGTGTATTTAAAATTATGCACAAAAAAAGGCTTAGACTGGCATACAAAATTAATGCCTTTGCTATGAATGAGCAGAAAACATGCACGAAGGGGAACACAACATAAGTAAGAAGCAATTCTCTTCCAGTTTACAGGACTCATGAATCAAAGACTGTGCAAAAAGAGGTGTCTCTATTCTCCCCATTTACTTCAAAATCCTTTAATGTTTCAGTTGTCCTTTTCTAAAAAGAGACCACTAAACGAGTTCAGTTGTTCTACTTAAGATTTCACGACTTCTACAGCTGGAGAGGGAGGCACAGATTCTGTTAGTAAGCAAAAAGCTTTACAGAGTTTCGTAACACTGCATCAAAGAAAAAAAAACCAAACCCAGACTGGAAACTAATTATTCAGTTACAGTACCTGCAATGATTTTACATTCATGTAATTCTGATTGCCCCAACAAGACTCTAAAATATTCAGTATCTGTGAATCGTGCATCGGTAAGGCAGTGGTTCTTTTAAGTGTACTTAAGGCACCATGCACACAATTAGAAATACACACTTTTACGGAAGCACTCACATAATGCAGTTTCTTAAGCTGGCAAGAATGTAATAAACAAAAAAGACTGGAGAACCTTTAGTGAAATTTCCATATATAAGTTAACACTGTTCATACACTGACTCACTACACCTCAGCTGCATGCTTACTTCACCCATTTTGAATTCATCAGGGCTTACATGATAACATATGGGTGCCTTTTTGTACATTCCTTACCAACTTTTTCCCTTGATAAGCTAGAAACAGCTGTTTCAGCAGCAAGAGACCCTGGATATGGTAGCCTCCCAATGCCTGCAGTATGGATTTGGGAGGAGAAAGGTATTTTTCTGTGCAGATATGGCTTGGAAGAGATCTGTGCTAGCAGTGCCAAAGGCAGTTCCACGGAAAGGATGTGATCTTTGAGCCTATCCAAACTAGGTAAATGAAAATTTAGTACTTTGTAGTACCATGCAGCACTTTGCTAAATTAAGATACACCCTATTAGAGAATATATTTGAAGTGTTCTGAAGCATTTGAATGAACATTAGCTTATCTTCACCAGGTCTTCTATAGCATTTAGCAAATACTGACAGGTCATGCTGAAGGGGGAAAATTACATCTAATAACTAAATTTTAACAAATAAGATTTTCTTAAACATCCCCAAAGCCAGGGCAGGAAAGATAATTAAACTATGGATTTAAAGAGATCAAAAGCACAGTTTAAACTATTTCAACAGTTTGCTCAAATACCAGGTAACAGAGTATGACAGAATCCAGAAATGATAATTACATATACAGACTTAATTCCACCCCCTGTGCAAGCTGTCAGTTACACCATGACACATATACAAAGGAAAACAGTAAGAACTGAATGAACAGCTGTACAGATTGTAATTTTGGACTCTGGGTGTTTAATTCTTCTATCCGTAACTAGCAACACTAACTAAAATCAGAAATCAAGCTTTAATTTTAAACTCTGAACCACAAGAACACAACTCCACACAGTACATCACTGTCAGAAATCTGGTAGACAAGCAAGCAGCTACTCCAGAGCTAAACTGAGGACAAGGATTCATCACCAGACCAGGATCTCAGTCAGAAGAGGGAGTTAGAAAAAGTTCAGTAAAGCAACAGCACTCTCTCCCCTACCTCAACACCAAGGACAGACACTCGGGCACTTAAAAAAACTTTACCTCAGAGAAAAAGTGCATTTAACCTATACAAACTTGTACAAGTTGTTAAATCCCAAAGGCATAATCTATATGTCTTCTTGACAAAAATCAAAACTAATATCCAAAACCTTAGCAGACCATAGTACTATCAGCCTTTACATGAGGATAACAAACTCACTCAAGGAAAAAATGAAACAACTCCCCTCCACAAATGCAGGATAATTCCCACAACCCTAGGGCTGTTATTAACTCTGGAAATGTCATCAACACAGACAAATTTTTCTGTTAGGTAATTAATTTCTCAGATCCATACTAAGGGACTTAATTAAAAGTATCTCTGCTCACACTAATCTTTGCCAGGGCACTGCTTCAACTAAGAAATTTTAACTTCCCAACATTTAAAAAAAGCCTTATGATGTTGGCATGGTGTCCTTCAAACACAAGACTTTGTTCCCTTTTTTTAACTCTTTTAAAAAACCCCAAAACCAACCACATATACTCATAGTAATTTTCCATAAGATATATTTTTTACATTATCCACAAAGTCTCAACACCCCTTTACCCCCCACCCCAAACTTCTATTTTTTGTCTAAGAGAATCTAGAGGCTAAGGATGTAGAATGTGTCCTTTTTACTTTCCTTTCAAAAAATGCAAGGAAAACAAGTGTAGTTTCCTTTGGTTTGGTTGGAGGCCATCAAATCTAGGCTACCTGTAGAGCTATGCATGCTTTCTTTCTGAAATGTTACCGAACATGTTCAAAAAGCTTCAGTCTGTCATATTTTTTCACTTTTTAATTTGCTTTACTAAAGTTACCTCTGCTCTGCTTTTCCCGCTGTCTCCTTTCAGTCTAGAATCTGAATTTCTAGTTAAAAGAAAAAGCAACACCCTCCTCAAAAACAGAAAACCACAAGTTACACAAACAAACACCTTTTAAAAAGTCCTTTATAAATGATAAAGAAATCCACTCCATCTACTTGTTTATTCACTGTTATCAATGGACTTGATAGCCAGATCTCCATTACTGTATTATTAAAAGTGGTCTGTTGTCTCTTTCTCAAAATTACAGCACTGAGGATCTGTATTGCTCAAAACCAGCATTCTGAAATAATATAGGGGTGTTTAGTGTTACATAACAAGTTTCATTACATTCTGAAGATTTTTTTTTCAGATGTATATGTCTCATTATACTTTTTAGTTTCTTAGATTTAGCAACAGACTTGGCAACAGCCACAACGTGTTTACCTCAGAAACCTGGCAGCTAAACCACTTGTCAGAAAACAGGATCAGTTGGTAACTTCCAGGACCACTGTCTGCACGTCAAAGAGATTTTTTTACTCATCTTTTACCTCCAAACAAAACCATTGATTGAAGCCATGGCTTGAATCAAGGCAGACTACTTGTAACAGAATTAACACTTAAGGCCCTTAGCTGTCACTTCCTTTAAAAGGGTTACTATTTCCCTGCTATCAACTGCATATTTTACAACTGCCATAGACTCAGCAAGGTTGGTTTTCTTTCAGAGGATTTACAGAGTAACACTTCTGAAGCGAAGTTTCCAGTTGTAATAACGAAGATACACTATTTTCACTATTTACTTCTTTGTAGGAACAGAATGGGAGAAAGATAAGATGAAAGGGAAGCAAAATAAGATTCCTTTTTGTGCATCAAAACAATAATTAGTCATTTAAACATCTTGTGACTTGATGCCTGAATATTAAATCTCTTTGATTGCATTTTTCCCTAGGGAAAGTTATTTAGTCAAGAGGAGGGCTCTCGGCTCCAAATATCTGCTCATTTAAAATTACATTTATGCAAAACTCAAACCAATGTTAGAATTCTATTTATAAAAAGTTATAAATGCTTATTCACACTAGTTGAAGACACCCTCTCCTCCAGAATCTTATGATCACTTAGCCATCTGTTTGCAATAAAAAACATTTATCATTTTTTGTAAGCATTAGGGAAAAAAATCCTCCAACTCAAGTCTTCAGCTATTTAACAAGAACTACTAACTTTCCAAAATCCTGCATGGCCTGAAGTTTGGGAAAAACAATACAGTAGAGTATTAAACCTTTGAGAATTGCCACAACTTAAGTCATAGACTTGTGCTCTCTGCTGTCAACACTAATATAAACTGAAGAGAAAGCTTTTTAGGGCAACAAGAGCGAAGAAAGGAAATTTAGCAAGTTTGCAGAAACAGTGAGGAACAAGAGTTTAATATCAACTGTTTTACATAAGAAGGTCCAAAAAAGATTCAGAAAGACATCTGTGTTTACTGATGACAAATGAATTTCTTTTGGGGGTGTGTGTTTGTATGCGTACACACATATTCAAAACAAATGCAGGAGCAAACTTTAGCTGTGGGAAATGTCTACTTACACCTAGAGCTAACCCTCAAAGCTAAATTCAGGAAACAAAAGCATCACATTAACCACAAAAACAAGTCTTATAATTAATGTTTAAAATCTTTTCCTTGCCTGTGACTACGCTTACTTAGCTAGGACATATATCTCTGGGTTTACGGAGACTATACAGACATCCTATGTAATTTTCTAGCCCAAAAACTTGTAACTGCCAGGCAAACAGTAAAAGAGAAAGACAGCAACCTGATATTTCTACATAAATAAATGCATGCATGCACTCTCACTCTCCTGAACTGAGAAATAAACTCAGCAAGCGTCATAGCAAACAAAATTTAAAATCCTGGTACAAAACGAAATAAAAGGTGTCTTCTCTCGTATTCAAAATCTACAGGTATCAATTCAAAATATATCTGCTGTGCCAAATAGAAACAGAAGCATCCTAAACACTGCTACCTACAGCTTAAATACTCCTTAATGGATACCATGTTAAAGTTTTAGGCATCTTCACAAAAATAAACACCACCAAAACAACCTGATAAAACCCAACCTACCAATTAGAAAAATAAAAAAACCAACCACAAAACCACTATATTTCACAATACACATTTTAGCAAATGTTTAAAGCAACTTATGACTTGCAGAAGACTTGGAAATACTGATTTATGTTAAAATGGTAGGGAGTTATGCTAAAAAAAGCCTCAGAGAGTAATTATTCTATGGACAACAACATCCAAACTGCATTACTCTCTAGAAACCTTTCTGCCCGAAGACATTTCATAAAAATTCACACAATCTGTTAACCAAGAACAAAAGTGCCATAAAGAGGAAACCCCATTTAAAGATGATACCTCTCTTAAGACAAATGTAACTCCAAGTTTGCTACATCTAGAACTACAAACAGAAACTTGACAGCCTGTCACCTTCAAAGGACAATGGAAGTCTGACAGCTAGAAAAACTCAGGACTATGAAACTGTCACAGAATCACTGAATATTCTGAGTTGGAAGGGACCCACAAGGATCACTGAGTTCAACTCTTAAGTGAATGGTCCATACGGGGATCGAACCCACAATCTTGGCATTATTAGCACCCTGCTCTAACCAATTGAGCTAGTGTCACCTTTGTTCTTAGCACCAAATTTCAAAACCTGCTTACATAACTGTGTTTCTATAGTACTTCCCTATGTGCTGTACTTAATGCACAGATGATTATACTACGGAAATAATTAAAGATTTACAACACTGCAAATAACACGCTTCAGAGCAGAGTCTTCAACAGTAATAGTTACCAAGTGTTTTACCTATCTTGGAAAGCGCTGAGTGAATGATTAAATGACCCTAAAGTTCAAAATGGTTTAAAGTTTCATCCTCCATTGAGACAGCAAAACCGAGCAGGAAGTCATAGACTTTTAGCCTCCAACACGGATTTCCTTACTCTGAATAGTGCTTCAAAACTGACTTTCGTAGGGACCATCACAACTTTACTTACACCGCGTCTGTCTGACGGCACTTACAGTGTTTTCACGTAAATCCAAACACAAACCCTTCCACTTCCTATCTCTGGCAAGGGAAAAGGAAAAAGTACGGGCCCCGCCGGGGCCCGCTCCCCATCGGGAGGCCGGGCCCGCGCGCGCTCCCGCCGCCGCGCGCCC
>VZRV01007025.1:818857-832811 GCA_013398115.1 Falcunculus frontatus | reverse complement strand
GGCCCCTCAGCCGCAGCCGCCCGCCGGGCGCTGTCCCTCCCCGCGTCACCGAACCGAGTTCGCGTCCGTGCTAAATAAAGGAGAAACACGGGCATTTGCCCGAAAACGGTGAAGAACCGTAAGAACCGGGCACCTCCACAACGGCATTTCTACCCCGTTTCTCTGAGCTTTTCAGAAACTTAGTCCGGCAGCAAAATGCAGACACGTGAACTGGTTTAACCCTTGCGTGGACTTCAGTTATTATCAGTGACCCGCTCAAGCGAGCTCACCCCAGGCAAAGGGTAGAACTCACTTGAGCATGTCTGATTAGGGAAGCTCGTTTACATCTCAATGAGTCGATTAAATTGATGCACTATTCGGCTCTAAGCGAGGGGTAGGAAATGCCGAGTTACCCCCGTCCCGGTGCTCTCTGCACAAGCCGCCCCAGGGCACCCCAGCGCGGCCACAGGAACGTCAAACTCCGTTCCCGCCAGGCCAGGGCTGCAGCCGTCTAGCTAAGGAACACTACATGCTCATGTATGTTCTCGCACCAGGTTAGAATGGAATTCTAGTTCTGTAATAAAATCCATCTTAGTGAAGTTATGCTTATTTTCATTCAAAATGCGAGATAGTTGTGCGTTGACTGAATTTAAGCGTCCCTTCACTTTTAATGCAAAATACTGTAGTTTTTACTGTCACACGAGAATCGATAGACAGAGCTTGTTCTTTATCACATATTCGTCTTGGGAAACAGAACTTTCAGAAATATGGCATAGATAAAGCAAAAAAATTAGAAAAACCTTAGTTTGCTTAGCAAATTTAGAAATTATCTCTATAATAGAAACAAAAGCCATTTTAAAAATCGCATCACCATAATAATAATAATAATAATAATAATAATAATAATAATAATAATAATAATAATAGTAACAACCATCCTCAACCTTAAGCCACTACTACACACTAGGTGAAATATTACTAGATGCAGTTGTTAATAGCAGTTTCGAGCCAACTATTTGCATGACTGTTTTCCCTCTAGGTTTCCCAAACTGCTTAAACTGCAACTCATTTGGCTTCATAACCTCTCTGGGATGATAAATTCTACCTGTACTGAAAATGGGTAATGCAGTGGAAGACAGCTGCTAGGGAGAATGAGACTTTTTTTTCAGAGAGGCTTGTTTGTTGGTTTGTTTGGGTTTTTTTTTTAAGGAGAGTGGCATGAACTAAGGACAATCATTGTATTCATTTGTATTTCAGTAGTTACATCAGAACCAAATGTTTAAACATGCATATTGCTTTTTACTCTAATTCTAAAGCTTAAAGCACACACTAGCTAGAAATATAATTCTAAAATAAATTGCCCATAAAACATCTACACCCTTTTCCACAAATACTGAATAATTTAGTTTATCCAATTAGCAGACAGATAACGTGCTGAAAAAAACCCACCAAAAATCACAATATGTCATCATAGATTAGATTTTTGACTTAAAAAATTAAATGAAAATGAAACACCTGGCAGCTAAGCAAAAAATAAGGCCATTAAATACAACTCTCCACTTACACTGATGAAAGGAAAAAAATACATAATGAACATAATGAAGAGCAAAGTATTGAAAATATCCTAAACTATAATGAAAGAATAATCAAATTCAAACTTATCCTTATTTGACCTTTGCATTTCTAACTCTGCCACAGGCTTGAGAAAAGTGCAGAGCAAGCAGAATGAACAATAACGTTTGGATACAAAGAGGACAGTGCATTAAGAAAAAGTTTTGGCCTGAAACTCTTGGACTCATCAGCTTTTAATGCTTTGCCAATAAAAGAGATTGTGTTTAAACATTATGTAGCAGAAGATGATCAGCCCTCAAAATTAATGTGCGAGTTAAGATAAAAAGTGTGATAACTGAAAACAATGTGGCATCAGCCTTGATGTCTGTTCTGTAAAAGATGACGACAGGAAAAGGTATAGAACATAACCAGACTGACATTTCCATTTTATCTTCCTTTCAGTTAGAAAATGCAGGTATATTTTAGTTTTTTTCCATTTTGTAGCTTTTACCAAAATGCACACTTTACATCTCTAGACATCAGTGCTGCACTATGACAGTAGCTAATGCAGAATTGGTATGTTCTGTATAGTGACCAAAATACTCTTTGCAAGCTCTCAGTAAAAGATCAGTAAGTAAAAATTAATTTGTTGAACCAAAGTGCTATATGTCTCTTTAAAAAATTGAACTGTAAGGTAAAGTAACTGAAATAGAATGAAAAGACATTTAGAATTGCTATAATTTTTTAAACTGCTGGAATCATTTGGGGCATTTCTTTAAGGCTTTATCTTTTTATGATCTCAAAACAATTAAAAGAACAAAGCTTAACTAAAATGAAAGCACTTTGTGTATCAGCTGTGCATCTGGTAAATATAACCATTTCAATACACATTTAAAAGTACTAAATTCAGACTGAGCATTACAGGCAAAGATGCAACCTGATCCACGCACATACAGACAGGGGTAAGGGTCTCCCGTGCTCTCATCTAACTTAGGTTTGTGAAGCCCAAAAACGGAACTTGGTATTTTGGTTTGCAAGTCCTGTGTACTGTCTGACAAGTTCTTACAAATTTTAGTATTTATTTAGTTTTATGGCTTAAAACCTCTCTGAGTTCAAGAAAGACTTCCAGCCATTTATTTAAGCATGAATTGTAGTCTTTTGCACGTGGGTTTAATATTGTCTCCCATTCTAGCAGCAATCATCAGAAAGTACTATACATGACGTGCATATAGGTTAAACCACGTCATTTTTGTTGCCTTCTAGCCTCAAGCATTTTGTATTTTAAGGATATAAAATTCTAGGACACAGTTGGTTCAACTTAAAAAAAACCAACCAACCACGCTTTCTTAAAACATTTCTGTGTTTTGGGGGTTTTTTATTAGGATTTGTTTGTATTTTGTATTACACTAAACTATACACTGACTTTCATATCTGTAAATATTTGCAATTTTTATTTTTTCTCACTCTGTGACTACCTTATACCCTGCTTCTAATGAAACTCTTCACTTATTTATACAGCAATTTTGTTGACCAGGTTTTTTTGAATCCCCATAAATGCTGACTATTCTCAACTGATAAGAAGTGTCACTGGTCTCTCCCGCTGCACACACTTTCAGTACTCAAACATTAAGAAATAGCACATTCTGAAGTTACCATACTTGGCTTTCTTTCCAGAATGCCTTACTCTTAGGGGTATTTGGAAAGATACAGGTGTCTCTTTTGTTCTGCAGTAAGCTTTTATGGATTTTGTATGTATATTCCTCTTCTACATTTGCTGGTGATGCTATTGTTCAAATTTGCTTCTCAGTTACCTTTCCTGTATGTATTTTGTAGTATTTCAGATAGCTGTATTATTTTAAATCATCTCAGTGAGCTACCTGGAGTTTGAATTAAAATGAGATACGTTTGCAAGTATGACACTAGAGATACTTTATTATTTTATAAAATGTCATATTACAATAGGAAGTAGATGCATACAGAAATTATCTTAATAGCATGAAGATTTCAACCATAAATGAACTGGTTTAATTCTTAGTGAATTTCACCTTATTTACCTGTATCAACTGTCCGTTTTAAAAGAGATAATGGAACTGTCACACACATTTAAACGCTTCAGACACCATACTACAAAACTGATGTAGAACACCTTTGTGATCACTTCTGCCACTTTTCTGAAAGATGTGTTTCATAACTTTGGTGTCTCAAAGAATGGTATGATATATTCACTGAGTTATTTTAGGTGTTCACGGTTGAGATACAAAGCTTATTTGAAGTTCTCTGAATCATAATTTGAAGTAGTGACCAAGTAATCTCTTCCTCCATTCTTGACTAAAGGAAGGGAGATTAATTTGTCTTATGTATATATATAAATTTTAGTGAGCAAGTAGGAACGTGTACTGCATGGCCAAATCTTTCAGCTACCTTTTATTTTTTGTAAGCACTTCCAGTTTTGACTGCAGAATACCAAATAGAGAGGGAAAAGGGATAATACTACATTTAATAACCTATTTCAGTTACTGTTCAACAGAATGTAAGCAAGCATAATCTTTTAGATTCCAAAACTGCCAACAAAATTTTTAATATGGAGGTACAACAGGCAACATTCTCCCAGGAGTGAATGGAGCTAGATGCCAATTTAATGGTGTAATCTTCTTTGGGAATGTGCTGTCACTCATAAATACTCAAAATTTGAGTCCAGCATCCTCAGGGAAACTAAGCTGATCCTCAAATGGGTATGCCATGGAGCCATATTCAAAAGAGAAGGAAAAGCCAATAGCCAGCAATTTTCTCACCGAGAAGAGACAAAGCTAAGAGAGGAGCAGCAAAAGCTATGGCCAGATTTCTTCTTTTCCAACAACAGATAAACTCTTACAGGTGGTGGAGTCCATAGGAGGACCAGGAAGACTTCAAGAGGAATTAATGATTTAGGATTATTATTTTACAGACTCAACATTTGTCCCAACATCACCTGAACAGATAGGCAAGAAAATGGTAAAATGGGCTCTATCTGAAAGCATAAAGGATTTGATGGAGTTTTTTTAGTACTGTCAGAAAAGAATCAGTTTCCTTTATACAGCTTGTTTCGGAGACTTAAGTTTTTATGTGTCTAGGGAAAATATGTTATAGTGGAAGCAGTAATTCTCTTAGATACGGTGGTGGTAAAAAGACAAATTATGGTGAGACTCTTCTGTCTTGAAATATATCTTTCCCTGTTTGAAATTTTAGTGGATTCAGAACAGTTATCCTAAGAATTGTAAACACTAAAAGTGACTTATGAGTTTCTCTTTCATGTTTTCATTCTATAATACACATTCCCTCTAAAATACTATGCTAGACACACCATGAATTCTTGATTTAGTCGTCTTTACCAGCAACTCATTTCACAAATTAATCTTCTAAGATTAAGTAGAGTAAGATAAACAGGGACAAAACAAAATCCAAAAATGTCTGACTTTATGCTCTGGTTTTGGTTTTTTTAATCTTTATCGAAAACATTTTTTGTTCTGACATACAAAACAATAGTAACACTAAAATCACCATTTATTAGGTAAACACAATCTGAGCTGGGTGGACTGGTTACTACCTCTTACTTAGGCATGGACTTCTGCAAACATCAGATTATAACACATGAATAATTTCTGAGTCAAGTAAATTTAATCACATGATTCTGTGTTATTTCTAGCAGAAGAGCCAGCAGAAGGGCAAAAACCTTATGCTTTTCTTGTAAAAAACACCCAACACAAACAAAAAACCCAAGCAAACAAACAAAACAAAAAGGCAACCAAAACCGCTACCAAATTAAAAAAAACAAAACAAAACAAAACAAAAACCCAACCAAACAAATAAAAAAGCCCTACCTTCTCCTGCCAACACAATTGCTAATTCATCAAAGAGCTAAGGATATCTAACTTTGATATTCTGCATAGTGTAAGGTGGAAAGCTAAGAAAGGAAAACAGAAGTAGAGAAATTATAGCTGTACATGGGTCTGCACACTGTCCCAAATCCTTCAATTGACCATTAAGCTAAAATCAAACAAAAAAAACCCCACCACAAATACACACATGGCACCACTACATAAACCTCAACTGCCAATAATCACACCCCAATCCAGGATAAAGGGGCAAAATGGGGACAGGCTCTGTGCCTTTGCATGACTTCAGAAACTTTACTTCTACCCTGGTAGTTGCCTGTCTCTATGTAAATGCAAATAAAATAGCAAATTCAGTTCAATAGTAAGACCTGAATGTCTTACTATTATATGCTCTAACTTTTTAGATTTTTACCTTACATTCCCAAGATAGAAATCCTGTCTTGCAAGTCAATCTATGAAAAATTGTTTCAAGTGCTTCAGGGCTTCTGGTTAGTATGATCAAGTATTTTCAAACTTCAGAATTATGTTGCTGATATTAAATAATGTGGAGTTAAGTTAATGTGGAGTTACTATAGAAAGCTAAATGCTTTAAACTGCAGCTCCTGAATCAGAATGAAAGTAGGTTATCTGCTTTCCTCAGACAATTGAGGAAAACATTGACTTATACCTAGATAGGAATTAGCTTGGCTTCAGAAATCTTTTGGTGCAGGAAAGTACATTTGCATCTTGGAATGAAGAGGCATTTCCTAACATATATGTTTAGGTTTTTTAATTTTAATGTTAGCGGGATCTACCTACATACCTACAGTGTGAGTGACTTCCACATCAAATCAATACAAATGTGTTACTAAGTACCTTATACAGGCTATACCATCTTTACTTAACATAAATATATCTCTCCAAAGAAATGAAAAAAATACAAATAAGTCAGCTTTGGGATTTCAAGGCTTGTTACTAGTTTGCAAGAACACAAATATTCTTTCAATTTTAGAAGTGGATTTTTTATGCAGTGTAGTTTGATGTATACTCAGTTAAGCATGAGTGAATGTTATAAAAATATTGCTTGTCTTCTGGGATACAAATAATCACGATCATATTTATAACTGGATGTTTATATATACACTTCAGAAAGCATAAATTAATAATGCTGCATTAGTGGGAAAAAAAGGCCTAATGAATTAAGTTTGACTGTAAATATCCAGCAGAGGAGGCTAGTTCTGAATATAAAACTGATCAGATGAGACTTGTTTTGAGATATCTATATCTGTATATCTTTAAATGATAGTAGAGGCATAAAAATAGAAAACTCTGATAGGGTTAACCTGAAGAAAATACATTTTCTGAGGTTTTCCAACATTTAGAGAATGCAAACAACTTGTGGGAGATGGGCAGATGTTGAGAGGGGAAGTGTTTTGGTTTACATGAAAACATGAAGTTGCTGTGAGAAGAAAAATAGAGAAATCACATTAGATTATTTTCTCTGTCACTAATGTAGGTGGGATATGGAAGCCCAAGGTGCTGTGATATCATCAGCATTTTCTTCTCACCTGCCCTGTGAAATCCCAAAAGCGGCTGTAAGGACAACCTGAGAAACACAGCCAAATGAAAAATGGTTTTCTAAAATCAGTTAGTTTATGAGCAGGTAAGACTTTAACCCCCTTGTCCATCTCTGATAAAGACACTCCATTCTCATTGTCTTATTGAGCAGTGTGTCAGTTTTACAGCTCTTTTGACATTCTGCTCCTCTGACCAAGTGAACACAACAGACCCCTGTCATTAACACCGGGGTTAATGTGCACCAGCTTGCTACTGGTCACATGTGCCCAGTCTGCTGAACTTCTGATTTATAAGCAACTCAAGAAGGTTGTTAGCATAAAGAGACACAACCTAATGTAAAAAAAAAAAAAAAACATCAAGGGAAAATATGAAAGATGGGATGGAAATCAGTTTCCCACATTAAAGTAGCTCATCTGGAAGTCTGCTTTGGAAGACTAGATCTTCCAAATCCCACAGATTCCCACAACACCCATTTTTTAACTTGGAAATTGATTCAGAGATGACAAAAGAAATCAGAATAGTTTCTTATGTAATCTTCATTCATTATGTGCTTATAGATGAATATGGGCTAAACAGAAAGTGTCTATGCAGAGTCATCAGATGCATGTTTTCTTTCCCCCTGTTATTCAGCATGGTTTCTCCGAAGAAGATGCTGATTGTGGCACTTTTCTTGAATTGTGAATACACAATCACTTTGTCTAAAGACATCAACATGTTCTGCCTTGTGTGGATAGCTTTAAGACCATCAGAAATAACACAGCTGCTCTGCATTATAACATTTTAAATTAAATTTTAAATTTTCTTGATAAAAAAACCTTTTGAATAAATCCATCCAGGTAACATGCTCTGTCTTCCTCTGGCATTACAGATGAAAATCTGTCACGTAAAAGGACCCTTTCAGGAAATTATCCTTTTAATCATCAGGTTATGGCACCACCAAGATTCTTTAGTAAGCAGAAATAGATGCCCATAATGCTGAAATCCCCAGATCTGAATCACCTGATTTTTTAGCCTGTTTGAACAAACATGGAAAGCTCACGCTTATTTGTGTCAATGAATATTCCACATGCATACTCCTGCGAGGCCAGAGATCTTGCTTCCATTTAGTAATTTTCTCAAGGCTCTGAAGGGAAGTGAGGATTAAGAGCTAACTTTTCATTACCTAAATCATGCACAGGTCAGTATTAGCAAACTCAGTGGCAGGGGATATGTCTGATTAAGTGAGGACATTCGCATCTGAATTAGTCAGAGAAGGCAGATGGAGACCTGAGCAGGATACTCAGTTAAGTTTAAGATACGGTTCTTACCACAGCAGAAATCCAAAATTTGTTTGTGTCTGTTTGTTTGGTTGTTGTTTTTGCTGCTGTTGAAGTCCTTTTGTTGTTCATTTTTTAAAGCTGTGATTTACTTGATCTGTTTCTTTCTGCTGAGGATTACAGATTTAACAACACTCATCTAAAGGCACGTGAAAGAAGTTCTACATGAAATGTATAGGATACAGGGATTCAAATTCACTCAGAAGCACAACTTACTGTAAATCCAGGGAAGCGCGAGTTAATACCACCTTACAGGCCTATTTCCCAGATCTCTAACCACGCACTTCTCCCAAGGGAACAACCAAAACCGAACCTGACAAGAAGAAGACTGCTCTGGGAGGAACAAATCTGCTCACTGTTCCCTGGAATTCCTACATTTTACATTTAAACATTATTGAGTAAAATCCATGAGGTAGTTCTGGGAGCAGGGATGAGACCCAACCCCACCTTTTCTCTCTTCCTCTGGAAATCCCAGTGCTTAATGTCTTGTAAAATCTAACTTGTCCTTTTCCCCTTCCCTAGCAAAAGTGATCCAGGTTCTCCTCAATAACAGAAGATGGCGAGTCAGCAACCCCCATTTTCAGTCATTTGCTCCAACTCAGAATTCCCATGGACTACATTTAGAGCTCTTGCTATTTTTACTGGCGCTCAAAACAACAGACATTGCATATGTAACTACTGTTTTCTGTTGTATGGTGTTAGATGGCTCTGAGCAACTTTCCATTTACCATCCAGGAGCTCCACAACAGCATCCCAACTCCCTGCACAAGTAGTGAAGACTAGGACTCACATATTATTTGGCAGTTCCCATCCCTCTGTTGTTTATATTGGGAGATAAGCAGAGAGAATAATTTTCAGCAAATGTACTAACTTTTTAAGCCCTGCAATACCTTCTGACCATCACTACTATCAGTAGAGAACTGATGAACAAACCTTCCTCTTAAGAAAGTTTATAGTATCGGTATTATCTTGCTCCTGGACAGTCCAGTGGTAACACAATACACTGGAAATGTGACTTAGCAAAGAGTCTAAAGAAGCCCATAGGACCTGAATCCACTGGTGTGTGGTCACATCTGTCCAAGGCATATTTTGTTGCTCACAACAGCAACACAGGAATTCTATTTCAAAGCACTGACATTCCCCCACCCTGTATATTTACTAAAGAATTTAAAATCTAGGATTGTCTCTTCACTGTAACATGAATTAACTTCTTGTGCTGTTTGCTAAGAGAGGCAAAAAATATGAAGAATGCTAAAAGGTGGAAGAATGTGCTACTATAGCAGTTCCTCTGGCATACAGGAGTGAGAGCAGATAATTTCGTAACACTGAAAAGTCATGCAAATATCAGTCTGGAAGAGGTGTGGAGAGACCTAACTTTGTAGAAGATGAGAGTCTGAAGCAGGTGTGTTATATATTGTCCTTTGTTCACAGCTGGGAAACAGATGATCCTTGAAGTAAGTTTAAAAATAATTATTCATTGCTTCAAGTTGATGCTGACAAGTATGATGTGGAGAAGTACAGCTAGCAAAGTCATGGAGTAAGAAAGGTGAGAAACAAGATTATGTCCAAGATTATGTCACAAGATTATGTCCAATGTAAAGACAGCCTCCCCACCCTTGAAACCTTGTTGAATCAAGGACACAATGAATACTTTAGAATCTTCAAAAGATAACAGAAAGAAGTCCCAGGCACCAAGGTATATTATCAGCCTAGGAAACTGGAGACCCCACCATATGAGTGAATGAAGCAAGGGGTACGGCTTTTGTTTGAACTGAGCCCCAAGTTGGAAGTTGATTATATCTGCCTGGGATCTCCATATTTTGCATCACTATGACAATTTTAGACAGCCATTTCTACCATGACTCTTATTTGAGTATATAATACTAGTAATATTAGTAAGAGAAATGTCATGAAGGCACAGAGAACATTCTGGTCAGTCAGGTTGAGTTAAGTTCTTGAAAAAGATTGGTTTATAGCACGATGCCATACTTCAAACAATTTTAAGCCAAGAGACCCAAATACCTTTTAAAGGTGTCTGGAGTCTATATAGACTTTCTAGGTAAAAGGGAAACTGTATTGGGAGAAAAATACACTAGTTTTGCCACCTTAGAAATGGAGGTATATATAAGGGAGAAAATTTTAAAAATCCACCAAAAAAAACCCCAAAACGTTCTTATGCTTTAGGTCCTGGAATTCCACATACAGGTATTTCAGAAGGAGCAGGTGGGGAAAACACAGTAAAAATTGAGCCACCCCACAGCAATTACTCTTCCAGGCATTTCTACAGAAGATACAGGAGGTAAATTAGTTGCTATTTAGCTTTGAGAGGATGCAAAATCTTAAGCGCTTCTTATTGGCAACACAATGGCTCAAAAAGAAAGAAAGAGACAAGTGAGAAAACCACTGAATTGCAGAAGATCAGCACTTCACTCTTCTCACCTTATGATTTGATAGGAGTAAAACCAGACATTTTCATCAGATGCAGCTTCGAAGTTGCAAAACCACAACCAAAGTTAAAGAGTAGCCCCAGCTGAATGGGAGAGAGAGGAGCAAGTGTGAAGTGAGTTTCCATTCAGAGTTCATGTTCTTGCTGACTTCACTGAGCTTGAACTCACTCTGAGCAGCAAGATCACAACTATCAGTTTGCTCATGGCCTGCATGCACATGCTGCAGCCACAAGAAATCATCACTTTCATGATGCAGGATGATAAGAAAAGCATGAAAATACCTTCAGTAAGCACCTCAGTTTATCATTTTCTCAGTACTATTGTCCATGGATGAGCACACTGAACACATTGGTCTAAACGATGTCAAAGAAGAAAAGTTGCATCAGAATTAAATAACCCAGTGATTCTCTAAGACTGATAATAATTGTAATAGATTCAGCAACAACTGGCACTATTTCTATTGGCATAAACTGTGCCCAAAGTGCCAACCTTATGTCCTAGTGATCAGGTCTCAGAAATGGAAATGGAGGATGGCCAAAATCCACACTTTCTAAGAGGGTTTGTCTTGATATTTGTCCTCAAGATCGAAGAGTTTTACCTTAAAGAAAACTCAAAGAAGTAATGGTCATACTGCACTGTCATAGGCCACCAGGTGTCTGCTTCAGCCAAAAATCCATAAAAGCAGATCTTGTCTGACAGAGCAGATATGAAAAAAGCTGACTGCTCTCTTGGATATATGTTTGTTACTGGCAGAAGGCTGCAAGATGTATTTTACCTAAGACAGAAGCAAAATTTACCTTCCTTTAAAAAAAGATAACAAATAAGAGACCATTACAGAGACCTACTGAAGCTGCATATCAGTTTCCATAAAACTAATTAACTTAATGATCAAACTTCCTTTTAAAACAAAATCTAAATGCATTTTTGAAGATTTAAACATTCCTGATAAGTTTAGAGACTGTTTCGAACTGCCTAGTATTTGTCAAATTTATTCTTTGAATATACTGAAGACATTGAAATGTAAAAAAGATGCAAAGGCCTCTAAAATTATCAGCCTCTATCACTCCAAAATAACAGGCACATTGATTCCTTAAAAATGTGTTAAATTTAATGTCAAATTTGTTCCTGAACCTGTTGAGTTTCCAATACATGCTCTGATCATGGGCTTGACTATGTCTTCCCACCCATCTTAGAACATTAATCACTTCTGTTTTCTTACACCTAATATGGATGTTAGCAGAAAGCCTTCTAGTCCTTTTGCACTTAGAACGGAGGTGATCTGTAGGTTGTAACAAAAGAAAACAACACACATTAACATATATCTATTTATAAATACATGTAAAATGCATGCTCCACTTAGCAACAGGAAAGAAACCCACCCACCTCAGGTGAATCCTCTTTCCATCTGAAGGACTATGTTAGCTTTTCCCTTCTTTTCAACCCCACCTTCGTACACAACCCAAACTCCTATAGACCTCATCAGGAGATTTACATATGCAAGCACGCGAGCAAGGGGGACCTTAGGGCTCGATAACCAGCCGTGGATGGAACCTTTAACTTCACAACAAGCAAACAATGGACTAGTTGCACAATAAGCCTTCCATATTGGCTGCAAAAAATCATTTTAAAACCTTTCATCTGCAGCCACTGTAAAATCATTTTGGGGGTGGGACCGAAAATCTCATCACTGAGGAAAACTGGACTCTAGGTACAGGATTGAAAAAAAAATTAAGGATCTGCTTCATTACACAAACCACCGAAAGGGTGAGGTCATGCCTCTGCCTGGCCATAGTTCATGCGACACTACAATTTTCCAGAGATACAATTTCATCGCCATTCTAACTAATTTGCAGTTACTTCTGATACAGAGAAAAGGTAAAGATAGAATGGATCAACCCGTGCCCCACCTTTCTCCCCCCGGCCCCCTCCCCCTTTAGAGCCAGGGACAGGAATTGTTTCGGAGCCCCACAGCGCCACCAGCACAGAGCAATGCAAAACAAAAAAGATCTCCCACCGGGTGAAAAAAAAAAAAAAAAAAAGGAAAGCGCCTAGAAAAATGCCAAAAATTACAAAATGTCTCCCAAATGTACCTTCTTGGAAGAAAAAGATCAAACAAAACACTCAACCCACTCCCCCCTCAAAAAAAAAAACAACACCCAAACAACCCAACACCAAGACATCTAAGTGAAGTGTGGGGAAATAAGAACCTTTATATAACTAATGCTTTAAGCTAATTACCCCAAGAGCTGGAATTTGTAAAGAAAAAGGTCACTGTTTAGTAAGAGACATAACTTCATATAAACCCTCTAACGTCCATCTCCACCTTCACCATACCAAGGGCAGTTTTCCTCCTTACTTTAGACCAAAGTAATCCATCAAGAGCCATCACAAACGGCATTGTAAACTCTTTTAGCCACCCTCAGACCATACAGCAGCAACATAATATGCTTCTTTATACACGAGAGCTGCATTATATTTATACAGACAGTCACATATTTGGTCCTGGATCCGTTTATTACTCGGTAAAGAATCCCCCCCCGCCCCCCCGCCCCAACAAAAAGCCAGAAGCAAAAAAAAAAAAACCTCAAGTCCATCTGGAAAATATTTGAGTTCTTATACTCCTAAACTGAAGTTAAATTGTTTTTAATCTTCGCTTGTATAAAATTTTAAACAGGAAACAAAACTGACTTCAGTAATTGTCGCTATTAAGGAGACACCGTTGGGTGGGATACACATGAGATCAAAGCTACGAAAAATAAAAGACTACGTTTTGTTCATCAACACAACGAAAAGCCTCTACAGCACTAATACACGCCAAAACCCCGCAGAAACGAATATTTTTGATTAAAACCACAAACTTACCTTCGAAGAAGGCAGCCCTTGCAAAAGGGCTGTAACAATATGGACTGCATACTCGCTCTCCTACAACCAGCCACCTCCATGCTGCAAAGGGCTTCCCGAACATCCTTAAAATATTTCGTAAATGCAGAAAGTGAGACTTTTCTTTTCTTTTTTTTTTTTCCCCTCCTCCTCTCTCTCTTCTTTCCTCCCCCTCCCCGTCACCCCGCCAGGATCGCCGGGCGAGGAAGGAGGCGGCTTCCCGAGGGTCGGCGGGCGATGCCGGCGGGCGGCCGCAGCCGGGGCGGGGGACCCGGTGCCGCCGGGGTCACAACTTTGCCGGGGCCGGCGGTGGCTCGATGGGCTCCGCGGGCAGCGGCGCCCCCGCCCGCCC
>VZRV01007025.1:799188-818760 GCA_013398115.1 Falcunculus frontatus | reverse complement strand
TGCCGCCCGGCGCATCCCTCGGCTTCCCCCCGCGGTACCCCCGCACCCCCGCCCCGCCGGGCTCCGGCAGCCTCGCAGCATCCGAAAGAGCCAGTCATGCCTGAAACAAAATCCATGATTCCTGGAAAGTGGGGAGGCTTGAATCCCAAGAAATACTCAATTTACTTACAATTATAAATACCTACCTTATGAAAGAACTAAATTAACACTAAATTCAACAGATACATCCGTTACGGCAGGAATAGTTTTTCCATAAATACTGTTTTAAAAACCCCTCCTTATACTGACTGACAGAATTCTACCATGCTGCCCACAAACAAAATGGCTGTGGCACCGAGTTTTTTGGTTCCTCCCACTGTGCCTCCCCCTGGCCTCCAGGAAGTGGTAGAAATCCAAAATAAAATCCGCACGAAAAGTACAATACATCAGCCAAACTCCGCACGGCACCGTCAGACAGCATCGGGAAGGAAGCACATTCACCAACATTGTAGTTTCTCGAGGATTTTTATTGTTTTTAAAAGGGCATCAATCACTGGGAATTTACATCACTGTGTAATTTGAACTTCCTGCTTTACATATTTATAAGGTCTTTCACCTATCTTGGCAGGCTTTCAAATTAAGTGGGTTGGGAAATTTGATGCTGTGGCTCTAGTTTGTGAGCTGAGTCAGGTAGTGCCTGCTGGAGCTGGGCTCCGAAAAGACGGGCAAATTCTAACACCTTCGCTGTTCAGTGCAAGATAAAATAATCTCCCTAACATATCACAGTCTCTTAAGTGAGCATGTAGGCACAGAGGGGCCCCTGGAATGAGGATTCAGAGCGGAAACTGAAATTCAGGCCTCTTGCACATAAATACACGCTTTGTAATATTTTTAATTTTGCATTTGTCGTTCACAGCAGTCTGCCTGAATCATGATCTCTGTGAAAATAACCTTGGATTTTCTCTTATTATGACCCCGTTTAGTGTTGCAGCCCTTTAACTTTTGTGACATTCACCTTAAAATGAAAATAAACAGGAAAATATAACATATTTCTGTTAGGATTATAATAAAAATGTCACTATGTGGTCCTCTGTCTGAGCCACCAATCTTGCCAGGCAATAGCACAGCTCCTCTTGCACGCTGCCTCGTGGGCTCCGTAGGGCCTGATTCATTTCCCGTGAGAATCCTCTCCCTGCCTTTAGGAGGAGTTACAATGGAGACAGGCTGTCAGACCTGCCGAGCCTGATCCAGCCCTATATTAAAAGACTTGAATTAATATTCTCACCTACTGCTATTCTAAACCTTTTTCAGAGGCACTGAAAAAACAGTGGAGTTGGTGATGTTTTTCCTGAACTGCTTCATATTTCTAGGTCTTAGATTTCAAAAAAAATCTGCAAAAACTTGGAGCAAATTTTGCCGTTGTTATAATTTGTATGATCATGTTATCTAGCAGCCTTAATCCTGAGCTGTGATTATAATGTTATATTGTACAGGAATATAGGGCAAAAAGATAATTCCTGCCCTGAAGAGCTCAAAAGTATAAGACAAAAGACAGCAGATGGCTATGGGCAGATGAGGGAAACAATGAGACTGTATTGATCAGCGGGGAAGGCACAGTTTGCAACACACCATCAGTCGAACTCTTGTTTCTGTGTATACTTCATGGCAAAGAAGACATAAGGTGGGATTTGCTGAAGAAAATTAATCAGGTTTTGTGGCTGTTGAAAGAAAACTCTAGCAAGAAGGACAGCATGGAAGAAAGCACAAAGATGTTTGAAAAAGCAGCAGGTGAATTACAGAAACCTAATCAAATTGGTATTAATCTTTGTATAATGACAGAAAATAGATAACACGGAAGTAGGCTATTGAAAGCATTGAAAATATAGACGCAAAGCTTATGTTTGAGACAGAAGAGGCAATGAAAGGATCCAAAAGGCATGGTGGAAAAATCATAAACCAGGTCTGCTAGCAGTAAACAAGCCGTAGGAAAAATATGGGCCTGAAGAGATGTAGCACACTCTTTATAGAAACAAAAGTGTTGTTCTTAGCCATGAGTTTGGGAACTATGTGTTGATTGTCTGCACCTTCCTTCTAGTTTGTATTTAGTGAATTCTTAAGTCCTGCTCCTGGTAGTAGTGTTTAGTATATGAACATCTGATTACTAAAGGGTCCCCTCAAAGTTGTTAATATGAATGGATAGCGCATAGGAAGGTCGGGGCCAAACTGACCTTGCACACTGGGAAGGTTCCTTCTTCCCGTCACTTGTTTTTGGAGAAACCTTCATCTACCAGCAGTGTCTCATAGATTACTGTATTCCTTACACTAGCACAGGTCTGACAGAACCCTCAGATGCATGGTGGAGAGGCAGAAGGGGCTCTGGTTTAGGGCATAGCTACATCCAGGAGAGCAAATCATATTTGGGGGGTGAAGGGGGAGTATGGTCTGTAGGCTCAGAGCCCTCTCAGGACATCCTTTACTATGTTGCTGTAAGTTTATAGACACTTTTTTATTTTCCACATTTGCAATAGTAGCAGGCACGTATTTTAAAATACTTTGTACTTCTTTTGCACAAAATACCTTAGGTAACTTTGCATTTACTATGAGGCTCTTAAGTATGTTGGCTAGTTGTGCTATAACTTGGGGTTAAACACTGCACAGTAAATAACCTCAAATAAACGAAACCTTGGTGAATGTCTGTGGAATTATTGTGGTGTGGCAAATGTGAAAGAATTTGGCTGCATTCTTTTGTTGCAGGCTAAACTAAACTGCAACTGTCCCAAATTTCCTTCAGATTTGAAGCTTACTAGTTCTGTAGATAAGCTGATGTATGTTAACTGTTTAAGCCAGGGTCGTTTTCTCTCATGTTGGATCTCATCATCAGTTTTAACTGAAAACAGTGTATATCAAGTGCTAAATGTTAAGAATTGAGATAGAGATTGAAATACACATTTGTGACTGGTTTTTTTTAAAATCTGAATAAGTGTTCCAAGAAAAGTTGAACCATATGTTCTCAGGCTTTAAGAATAACCCCCACTTGACTTGATGTCAAATTTCCCCAAAATTCTTACAGTTCAGAGTAACTGAAAAAACACCATCATCCATTCTGTGCCTTTTTTTTTAAAGCTTTGTCCAATGCTTGGTGTGAATGTTCATCTTGAAATTTTGCTCAAAAACAGGGAAATAGAATATCTGTACAGGAGCAGAGAAAAAAACTAGCTACATTTTAGGATTTAGACTAACACAAAAAAAGGTGGCTAAAATCTCATAGCACTCAAATAACAGCTTCTTACAGAAATTAGAGAAACCATTTTTTACACTCTGCTTGCAGTATAATCGCTTTTATTATTCTTTATCTTTCATTTGCATTAATCTTTATCTTGCCCATAAAGATTTAACTCTATTGCTGTTTTCCAAGTAGCTCTCTATCTCTACACTTGTAATAAACAAATTACACTGATCTTCTTTTGACAATATTTTCTTGATGTCTTTAGGAAGTGAATTACCAGTCATGTTAAGTTAGTAAATCATTAGGTAGATAGCAAGAGCTGGAGGATATAAAAGTGCTTTTGCAACTCATATGTAAATGATCATTTGTTTTCTTTCATAAAAGTCACATTGAATGTTTTTCGGTTGAAAGATCACCAAATGCATAAATAGTTTGCATTTTTATTCAATAGATAATGGTCACATAGCTGCATAACTGCTCTTGAAGAATCTAAAAAGCTGATATGCTGTAATTTGGAAAATTAATAAATTATAGCATAAGAATGGATTATTGATGCCTGACTGTATTATAAAGGAGGACACAGGCTCCCCTAGCTTAATTCTTGTTTTACCCAGGTCAGATATTTTTTAAAAGCATGCAGTCTTGACTGAAAATGCATAGTGGTAAAAAAATCCACAAAATCTTCACTAAATTGTCACAGTGATTATTTGAGTCACTTGAAATTTAACTTTAAATCATAGACTTTGTAACTTATTAAACCTCCTCTTTCCTTTCTCTGTCCAAACCCTTGTTTTGTTTGAGTACATAAGACTCACAAAATATTACTCTTTGTTAGGGATATTATGTTTTTTTAGTACTTCTCTAGTTTACCAGTAATCTTTGTGCTTAATATTCCATGCACATCAGAAATAAGCACAATATGCCAACAGCAATTACCCTCCTTGCCAATACTGAAGTAACTCCTTGTATTTTTTATGCATATCCCAAAATTTTATTTGCTTTCTTGCAGCATTACCATTACGGATAGCCCTGTTCAGCAAACCATCCCATTAATTTCTGTATCCTTTGCAGTAATCCCTTTTTGGTCATATCATCTCCCTGCTTCTCTCAATAGGAGTTAACATTGCTCTCAGGATTTAACTTTTGCCCCTGCACAGATACATGGACTGCTCTACTTGGGCCCACCTTAATAAGCTGATCCAAGTTGCCTTTTACCAATAACCCATTCACTGCTGGTTTCCTCTCATTCAAACTCTGCACCACTGTGAGCATCAGTAAGGATTCCTTTTCATGTTATTCTTACTTTAAGCAGTGTTTTTCTTTGCTTCAGACACTGAAGTTGTACTGCTGACTTTGTTTCCTTGTGCTGGGACCCCATCTTCAAATTCTTTATGACTAGACGAAGACAATTTGAAGTCCAGTGTTGTCACGGGTTGATATGTCATTCACTCTTCTCACATCACAAGTCCTGCCAGTGACAGTTCTGATGGGTTTAGGATCAGATTTGTTGGGAAAAGCTTTGGAAAAAGAATTAAGTCAATTTAAGTGTAAAAGCAATTTGTTACAAAAGTGTGTGTAGGTCTTCTGGAAAGAAAAAACAGAAATAAACCTCCAAAACATGTGTTGGTGTTGGCTGCCAAGGTATGCCACTCATCTCAGAGGATAGCTTTTCTCCCCTTCCTGTTTTTTCTGCTGTATCTTTGTATGATGGCCTGAAAGTACCTAATCAGATCCCCTGCATGGACTAGTCAGGTCATAACCTACATCTTTTTATGAATTAACAATCTTCTTTGGTTTCGGAATGTATCTTCTGTTGAATTGTGGTAGGACTCAAAATATGCTGTCCTTTCAGAATTAAATCTCTGTCCATATGACAAGTTCAATATGGTCATATTAAAAAAAAGCTTTAGCCACACCATGTTGGCACAGATACACTTCGAAAAACTCTCTTTTAGCTGTCTATGTGTAATTGGTTGAAGCTGGAGGGGAAATAGTGGGTGGGATTTCAGAATAAAGTCAGAAAAAAAATCTAGTAAAAAAGAAAAGCCCACTGTGAAACCTTTATTTTAACTTATTCAACTACTTGATCAGTATTTTTCTGTGTACTCTCCCTGTTACTTGCTGATATTTGAAACAGAGTCACATCAGCTTTGGTCCAGATCTTGGAATTTTATGTGGAAAGTTATTCTATGCTTTTTAATCCAAGCACTGGATCCTCATCTGTGTGTTAAAATTGATCCTGAATAAATACTCACTGCTATGTTGGCAATCACAAGTAACTGTTAAAGCATCTTTTTCCCTTGCTTTCAGTCCTCTTCTGTGCCCACAGTGGCTCCTGTGAGAGCATTGTTCCCAGACTGCAGGACAGACCTGTTGCTACCGTGGGATTGTTTGAGGTGTGCTGTGCCAAAACAATTGAATGTGCAATTGCTGCTTCTACTTTACTGGTACACTCTATTGTTTTTTCATACTTTCACCTTCTGATAATTAAAGGGGTCTCATGGATTGTATTAGATGACCTACTATGGGAGACCATTTCCCCATATGATTTATTATACCTAGGAAATTTCAGCTGAAATGCCACAGATTTAGATAAGCTGAGTAATGGCTGCAGTCCATCTGTGTTCCGCTGCCTTGCCTGTTGACTGGTTTATGTGTTCAGCAGATTTTATCTGTCGTTTTCTGAATCCACATTTGTCATTTAGAATAAAGGGCCACTGTTGAAAACATCTCAGAGCTGTTCAGAGTCACCCTTGGTGTTCACTTTTACTGCTGCTGCAAACAAATGCACCATCTGTGTGGCAAAGGCAGCGCTGTCACAATTCAGTTTTCTTTTCTGAAATGTTCTGATGCTGGTGACATAGTGAATGGAAGCCAGTTTAGTCAGCAAAAGCTTGATGAGCATAGGAAGGAGGATATCAAGGGGAATTTAAGAAAAGCCTGTATTTGCATACAAATTTGGGGATATGTGGGTCTGAGATGTCTGAACTAAAGTCCTTTACAATTCCAGATTCAGCAAGACTGTGAACTGCAGTCATAAAAGCTTTAATTTGTCCTCCTATTTTTAAAAGAAAATTTAACCTTCTTATATATAATTTTGTTTCAATTTGTGTACCTTTTACTGAGGAGCTAAAATCGGGCAACAAAAAATCTGGTCAGCAAGCTCAAGGCATTAATTGGTCCTCTCATCTGAAATTCCAGGATGCAAATGATAAGATATTAATTATTTTAAGATATTATAATACATTGGCTGTTTTTTCATGCCATTATTAATTGCTGCTGGAAAGCAAAGTGGTTCAAATACATTCTCTGGTATTATTACAGCATCCATCATGTTCTCAAATATGAAATTGCCTATTTGACAGGTCTGCTCTTCTGCATTATTATTATCAGCTGTAATATTTCAAACCACTCAGGGACAAATACAATACTTGTGACCTATTTTTTACCTAATTATTTTAAAATTCTTTCTTGTATCCTAATTTTGCTGATCAAATATTCTTTGCTTTTTAAGATCTTTGTTGATCCTCTAGAGATTCTGACTTACAGTATATCTTTATTGGCACTTTCCCTATTTTTAAGTTGAAACAATGTCTTTATTATTAGTCTTTTTATTAATGTTAGAAAACGCTCTGAAGACTGAACTGATCAAACTTAACTCTCTTGTTGATTAGAAATGCAATCAATCAGCAAGAGAAAGTACACATTAGTGAAGGTACCATGCTGCCTTTTCATGTGGAGTCTTGTATCTCTCGTGTTACACTGGCCATGGTTTTGCCCTCCCTACATGTTCTGCAGAGGCAACAATAACCTTCATTCCCTTTCTGCTCATGTACACTAAGGAATGTGCTCCTTGCCCTGCTCCTTCCACTCACAGGGACCAATGGCAGCATCTCTTAGCAAGGGGCTAGAAGAGCCTTTCTCTTCTGTCTACAAAAATTCTCTGTAATTTCCACAAAGAAAAAATATCAGACCAAAAGGAAATATCCAACAAGCTGGTTCTGGTACATGTACTGCCAGCTGGATCACAACACCTTATTTACACAGTAAATTTCCACGAAGCATTGCCAGAGCCCTTTTGGTCCGAGCAAAGATGGAGAATACACACAGCATCCAAGGCTAAGGCTGCCACACAAAAATCTTAATGCTAATGTTTCCCAGTGGTTTGTAAATGGCACATCTGCAAGCGGTGAGCTATACTTGTAACAGAGATCATTAAGCCTTATAGAAATGTACTTCACAGTATGGTATGAAATTAAAAAAGCTTTTTGTTTTGCCTTAACCAGAGAGCCAACTTAAAAAAGGTGTGCTATCAGTCCACAAATGGGGGAAAGGGGAATTTAACGGTTTATAAATACTTCCTTTATTCTCATAGCTCTTTACTTCATCTCAGGTTCTTCTTCATTTTTAAAACTATCGTGGGATTTCTTTTGTGGGAACAGAACTTTAGCTTTTACCTTGTAAACAGTCATTACCATTCCTCCTGATTTTGTTTCCCTAAAACAAAATCATTTAGCTTTTATTTGGGTACATTCTGAGAATCAAAATGTGTATTTTTAAGAATGCATATTTTCTGAAAATAGAGTCTAATTAGCTGTGATGGAAGACTATTGAAACCTGGAAGAGTAGTTCAGTTTGAAAATTTCTGCATTAGTCTCAGTCATTAATAGTTTTAAAGTTATTTGCAGCTGTATTTAGTTCTTGGTGACTGGATTTTTTTAAGGGAAGCAAATGACAAGATGCTGACTGTCAGCAAAAGGTGCCCATCCTGGTACACATTAATTAGGAACCGAAGCTTCTTGTATTCAAAACATTCCTATTTTTGCCATTTGCAGTGTGTAGGTCCTCAATGCAAATGAATCTTTGATAGATGAGACCTGAGCGACACTGAAGTACAGACCATGGGAAGGTCATGCACCTGACTGCTTTTGCTTTGGCCAGGCAGAATCTGGAAGAGTGTACCTGCAGTGTCTCTTTGATGTCTGAGGGCCCAGCAAACCCCACCAACAAGGACCTGTCCAGTTACTCAGCATTCTCCCCAGGCCAACATTAGGCAATATCTGTGCTTCACTGTTCAATGTATATCTGGGCTATGACACACTCCCAAATTTTTATTTCTGCTCCTTGACAGATCTGTCTGCCCTGACCTGATATGAGTCAGCAGTGCACCACTGCAGCAAGAAAAGCAAATTGAATCCTGGGCTGCCTTTGCAGGGATGGTATTGGCAGAGATAGAAGAGATGTGATCATCCCATTCTACACAGTACTTGTTGGGCCACACCTGGAGTACAGTGTCCAGTTCTGGTCACCACAGTTGAAGAAACACGTGGACAGACTGGAGAAGGTTCAAAGGAGGGCCACAAATGTGATCAAAGAGCTGGAGAGGCTGTCCTATGAGGAAGAGGAGTTTGATTTTTTCTCCCTGGAGAAGAGAAGGCTGGAGAAGAGAAGGCTCAGCGGCACCTCATCACAGTATGCCAGTATTTAAAGAGTGGCTGCAAAGAGGATGGATGTTCTCACTTCACAAGAAACCACGTGGAGAAGACAAGGGGCTACAGGAAGAAGTTGCACCAGGAGAGGTTTCATTGTGATAGAAGAAAGAAATTTTTTACAGTGAGAACAAACATTCACTGGAACAACCTCTCCAGGTGGTAGAGTCCCTGTCACTGGAGGTTTTCAAGATGTGATTGGACAGGGTGCTAGATAATCTGATCTAGGTTCCCTTTTCCATAAAAGGGTGGACCAGATGATCTTTTGATGACTCTTCCAACCTGGGTTAGTCTGTGATTTTATGGCATTCTCCACTGCTGTACTTTATACTAGGGACTCCTTTCCTTCCCAGCTTTGGGTATTGCCATAAACCTCACTCATCTTGCTCTTCAAACTAGTTCATCCACTGGGTTTTAATCCTGGATTACTTTTACTGTGATCCTGTTCCTGACTCTACCCTAGCAAAGTTTCTTTAAGCTTGCCTGCTTCAGTGTACTCAGTGAACATACAGAGCACTGACTGCGTCTCTCCAGTCCTCACGCAGCCAAGTTTCACATTTATTTATCTCAGAAATCTCCCAGACCTTTTCCCATGCCAAAGGTACCCAGGCTCTGTGGTACCTTTTCCTCCAGATGACAGAGATGTCCCTTATCTCTCCAACAGTGCCTCGCATCCTTCTGTTGCCAGCCAGACTCTTTGTGTTCTTAGTCCCTCTCAGGGCTACTGTGTGCCCTGCATGCTCTTGTATGAAGCTTTGCTATTCTTTTCATCTTTTGCGTGGCTCTTTATTTTACTTTGCCTGTCATGACCTTCACTTCTCTTTTTCTCCCTGCTGTGCAGGCACTGCACATCTTCTGTTCTTTCCCCATAAGAGTTTTCTGTTTCTTACCATTTGCAACACTCTGCCCGTACTTTTTTTGTCTTTCTCTTCTCTTGAAAAGATAAGACTTACAGCCTTCTAGAATTTTAAAACTGTATTTGGCGGATCAGCAGACCAAAAGTGTGGGATAATGTTATGTTCAGAGCTTCAAGTTACAGAAAGGGAAATAAATACTAGTGTCCTATTTCAGTTGAACTCTGAAGGATTCTCATTTGTTCTTGAGTACAGAGATTACCACTCCTGAATGGTAACTAATGATGGTAACTAAGCTGACAACATATTTTTGGGTCAGTCTTGGTCCCAACTCCTTCTTTGTATAATGCAAGAGTAGGAGGAAGAATAGCAGATGTGACTGCTGTCTAAGAAAACCTTGAAATTAATACATACAAAATACAACCATGTTTTTCCAGGCCCTGAATATGTTGGAGCATGCCCATGGGTACTGCACTCTCGTGATCCCTAGATGGCAACACGGCATAAGAGCAACCTCTAGGGAACAGCTCAAGCAGCCCTGAAGCTGCTTTAACCACTCCTTTGGCTGATTCGGGCCTTAGTAGTCATATCCCTCCTTCAGCTTGAGTCTTGCTCTGAGAGCAGCTTAGAAAGAAATTAATTTTAATGTATTTCGTTTGAAACTTGTATTATTTTACATGCTGTAGGTTTCCTCTGAGCCTGTTGTTTAACAGGCCAAGTCTTATAACTTCTTTAAGTGCCGTTTTTGCATAGCTGCATGAAAACTTGAAGGAAAATTGATTTACCTAAGGGACAAAATATTCCTTGTGCCTACTAGGTTTTATGGCAAGGAAAAACAAACACTAGTGTAAGTCTTATAAAGCTTTCTGTGCAACTCAAATCAAAATGTGAGAAATAATGTTGGTAATCTAAGGAAGGGCCCAAGAGCAGCAGCTTATAAAATATGAAGACAAAAAATCAAAATTGAAAAAATGAGATTGAAAAATAGCCCTGAAAATTCATACTGTGCTGTATTGCTGTTCATTCTGCTTCAGAATCTTTGAATCAACATCCCTGGGAAAAATAAGCTAAAATTCCTTCCGTGTCTCTAGACATGTACAAATGTACAAAACAATCTCAAGCATCTATTCGGAGAATCTTTGCCAAAACATATCTCAGTAACCTTTGCGCTCAACCCAATGATACTTTTTAAACAATAAGTATGGCATTACATAGGGTTTAGACTCTTTTGTTGCCTAATGACATTAAAGTCATTATTCTGTTCTACGTGTGGTTTCACATTGCCAATGACTGGCTCTAGATAGCAGAGTAGTATCTGGTACAAATTCCTTTTAGTATCTGGTAAAAATTTTTGAAAATAATATCTACTTTACTGTGAATATATTGTGCCACCTTAACCCAAAAACCCAAAGAAAACTGCCATTGCTGAGTATGTTTTCTAACCTGTAACACAGTATTTTCTGGCCCCAATATATGCTGGTGTAATTAATAGGTTTCACATGATAAAACTCCTTTGATAAAACTGTAAAAAAATACCCTAATTTTCCACTCTTTTTTGGCAGCCAAATGTATCAAAAAGGACCTTGTGGCCCAAGAATAAGAACTCTGGCTTTAGGTTACGGCCCACGTTTTGTCATATTTCTTTTTTCCTATTCTAGGTTCGTGCCCATCCATTCAGTACTGACTTGGCCAGTAGTATTGGTATATCGATACCAACTACAGCTGCTGAAGAACAGTTTGATGCCTGGAAATGGGTAGTGAGAGAAAAAGGCTGGAGCATTAGAGCATGGTCTTATTTCATAAGGAGCTGGGATGCCTTCGGTGCCTAAAAATTATTTTTGACTCAGATTGCAATGAAATCATATACTAGACCTTTTCATTCCATGATTGACTGGTGAAATGCTCTCTTCCAAGTTAATTTATGTATTCTTCTGGCATACATCGTCATAACTGTTGATTTACTGAAGATCTTAGGACAGCTGCAGCCCATGTCCTGTGCCAGTATTGCCTGTGTATGTGAACCTGCAATGTGTGTGAACCACATGTATTGATCACTGGTAACAGCTTTGAAACTTTCTTTCTTATCCCGGTTTCCACTGGTTGCTTTAATCAATCCCTGCACCAAAGTATTGACCACTGAGTGGTAACTGGACTGGAGCTTTCTCAACCTCTCAAATTGTAATGTGAGCCCTGATATCTACCCTCCTGTACCTAGCAGCACATAGTAGCATTATTTCAAATGTGAATGACAAAGAAAATTTTCATATTTAGAGCTGTGCAGTTATGTGGAAGCAGATGATGGCGTCAGGAACTGCATACTACAGTTCCTTGACTTGAAAACAAAACGTTGACACCAGCGAAGTACCTTCTGTGTGTTTGCCTCATGGGGTATCTGGGCTAATGCCAGAACACCCACAGGCAGGCTGGTAACTTCTGTGTGGTAGAGGGAAGTGCTGTGAGAATCAGCAGTAAGGCTTTAGCATCTACTACTGCTGGCCAACAAGTTACATGAATTGATGCAAATAGAGATACAGCAATTTTTGTTCAGACACGAAGAAATAATGATGGGCTCAAAAATATCAGGTAGTTTCACCAACATTTTTATCTCTATATTCTTGTTGTAAAGAATTAAAGTGAACTAAGTTCATATTGCTTGGAAGTACTTTATAAGACTGGTAATACTTTAATGCAAAGTACTTCACAAGCACTATGAACTCACCACTGAGCTGAACTCAATTATTTTACACAAGAGAGAGCTGAACTCCCACATGGTCTTCTTAGTTGCTTTTTATAAAGCTTTAGCACAGACCTTTATTTCAGGTGGACTTAAGACATTTGTCAGAGACGATAGTTATAAATGTTTCTGTCACTGTGAAAAAAAAAGCAGCTTAGATGGGTTTACTCGGTTTTAGTCTCATTTTCTTTTCTGAGCCAAAAGTCCTTCTCCCCACTGTTAACACATTTTTCTTTTTACTTACTGGATATCGTTTGATCAATCACCAGTTAACCCACTCACACTTCATTGAGTTTCCTCATTTATCAAACCACTCACCAAATAGAATCGGGAGACTATTGAGCCAGCATAAAATCAAATGGACTTTATTACTACAGTATTAATCAGCTTAACGTCTTGGAAAGGAAGGAAGAAAAGATCGAACATGTGTAAGTTTCATAGCAAGAATTCTCCTGGAGTAAAATATAAAATGGAAGGAGAATCTGATGCTTTAAAAAGCATGTGAGTAAGGAGTTTGCTTCTGTAGTGAAGTACTACTAGTCAAAGGGTTGGAAATGTTAGGAATATTCTTTTATATGAGCCTTAAAACTGATATTAAAAATGCTAATCCTTTTGGGAAATTTCGGATAAGATTAAATATTATTAAAAAAATGAATGTTTTTATTTCGTTTTATTATTGGGACTTTTTTGACTTGTGACTTTGCTTATAAGCTATTTTGCTCCACCTTTCTAATGCTTCAGATTAATAATGCTTGATGGTTGATTAACACTTTTATTCCGTATAGTTACATTAGAAGATTTTAGGTAGAGTTCTTTGCATAAGTATAGTATTAAATCCTAGAAAGACATAAATTACATATTTATGTAATTCATTAAAGATTAATTATATTTAAACTAAAAGTACTTCATGAATTTTATATAACATGATAATTGTTTACAATTTCCATATATTAAGCCAATGCATTTTTCAGCTCAAGCTCTTTGAACGACAAGTTCAATTAATAAGTAGGAAAATCAAGGTCCTCCAGATCAAACTGGCAGAATCCTACATTAAAATACACCATTTATGCCTATTTTCTCATTGATATACTGATATTATTGGTACACTCAGATGTGAAATTTCCAAGAATATACTTTTTTATCTAATGATACAATTTAAGAGGAAGATTCTCTAATAAAATTCAGAAGTAAAGAGCAATTTGTCAGCTCCTTTGCAGTCACCCAGACCAGTACCAACATGAAAGATCTCATTAATTTCAGATAAATTTGTCAAGAAGATCAAAGTCATATTAGTAGTTTTAATGCAGTGTGCAAGTGTACACTTTCATAATGAACTAGATGGCTACAGGTAAATGCAAGATTATTCTTTTCTAAGCTTTCTTTTATGTCTGTGCATACAGAGGCCTTCTTGAAGCTGACTGATATTTGGGCAGCATCTGACAAATACTTCAAATCATCAATTCATCACTGTGCATGTGGTTTGCTAAATGAGCAATCGCATTTGATACTTCTGAATTTCAGAAATGTCTTATTTCAGCAAAACTTCCTTTCCTTTCAGAGCAAGGCCACTCTGAGATGTTCCTTGGAGTGAATAGTGGCTTTAAATACTTCTGTGGCCTTTCTCTTTACTCAATTAATATTGGTTTTTTATTGCCTTTACTTCAGCTTGTCTACTTTATTGTAGGGCCCAGAACTCCTTTCCTTCTCTACAGATTTCCCCTTAAGTTTCCTATAGGGCTTTGTAGCAGGTTTCATGGGGAAATTCAGTTTTTACTGTCATGTATTGCAGCCCATCTCTAATACATTTTTGAACCTGCTGGCCAGTTTAAATCATATCTGACAAAAGAGAAACTTGTTTATGTCAGTCTGCTTTTTGTGTTCATAATTGAAATATCTCACCACAATCAGAGTTTTGTGAACTCCTAGTGATATTCATGTATGTAAATGCATTAAACTCCTACTAATTCCATCAAAACAGAGCGATACCATGTTAATACCCTCTCTGAATAAATTTTTACAGAAAATAAATGCACAGAGAAGTTCTTCAGTGGAGACTCAGCTTCTGCCATTCTATTTTTTTTTAAATAATTTTAAGGTTTTATTACTTACAGTGTTTTTATAACAAAGTGCCATCAATTTTGTGGTATAGATATTCTTCTAGCTCCATCACCATATTAAGAGTTTGTCTATCCAGTTAGGATCCTATCTTGAGCTAACAAAGTGTTTGAATAAAATGCTTTCTCATATGCACTTCACCCCATTTATAGAATTGGAGAAATCAGTGAGAAGTCTGGTTGCATTACTTTGAGAAGTAAAATGTATTTTCTGACAAAGGTAGTATTACATGTTTAACTAAATATGATTTTAAATAACATAGCATAATAAATTAGAATTTAAACATGTTGGTGAATAAGACATCTCCATGAATCAGTAGTTCTGGGTTGTTGGGAAAAGGAGAGTTTTCATGGTACCAGTGAAATGTTTTCTTTGGGGTACAAACATAGCCAATACACAATCAGAGACACAGAGAAGAGCACAGGAATCTCGGCCACACGCAGGTCCGGGAATGCTTTCCCTTGTTTATCTGGTGTGGTGTCGTTTGTGTTTGGTTCACTAAGGTGAGAAAGTGAGAACAGCCAGGGAGTGAAGGGAAATGCCAGGCAGCTCCCGAGGACAGCAGACACCTGGGGAGTGACATGGGGGACAGGCCAAGTGCAGGGTGATCCTTGCAGGGTGGGTACAGCCTGAGCTGCCAAAGGGGGGTGAGAGGGAGGGAAGCTGTTTCTGCACCTGCTTCCCAACGCTCACTATTTACCGACAGACATCCCCTCCACGAATTTGTGAAGCATATTTAAAAGCCATTTATATTTTTAGTTTCTATGATAGAAATTATTTCCATTGGACTTAATTTGCAAATGGCTGATTGATTTTCTAATCTGCCCTGATTCTTTCATTTTAGAAACAGTGATAATTTTCAACTCACACTCTGCTGTCACTCCTAATTCTATGGCTTTATTGTATCTGTCGGATTTTGGAGAAATCTGTTGGATTTTGGAGAAAACTACAATCAAGTTCTTGACTCAAAAGAAACATCAGTGCCTCTTGCTATCTTTGTCACCTTTCTCTGCACCTTTTCTACATTTTTATTCTTTCTGAGGTAGGACTGCCAGAGGTAGATGTAGTAGTCAGGATGTGGGCATACCATCCATGCATAGAGCAGGACAGTTATGTTCTCTTCTGAATTTTAGTTTTCTTTGCTTACTATCCTCTGCTGATTTTTGTTTCAATAATCCTATAGATTTTAACATTATTTACTTAATACTAAGAGTTATTTCTCTTTGAAGAACTAACTACAATAACATCAATTTTTTTTCAGGAGAGAGAAGAGGAATTATAGTAACTAAGAACCCATTTTTATATACATGCAATTGCGCTTTATTTTCCCAGTGTGCGCTTACAGAAATGATGGTGACTTCTCTCCAGGCATAATATATTTATCCATCTTGAACATTACATCTGTAATAGTTTCTACCAATAGTTTTCCCAAGATGGAGGTCAGATTTCGGAGCTTAGAGTTCCCAGCATCATATTGGGACACCTTGTGAAGGGATTATGTTTCTCACATTCAGTTTCCCTGGTACTGAGATTTTAGAAGGATCAGGTCTAATATTGTCACATTTTGGAGCAGGGGTTTGGAATTTGGCAGCCGAACATCTCTGATATTAGTGATGCAAATTTGCTATTTTTAGGACTGCCATCAATTTTGGCCAAGTAAGTCTGGGAAAAACAATTCCTCTGTGTTCAGTAAATACTAATAGATTTTCCGTAACTATAAGCCGTCCAATTTTATTGTTTTGACTTCTATATGGCAATTGTGTATGGGATATAATTTTTAGAAATATTGTACCTATATGTAGCATTCTTCATTACATGCTCCTATGTATTAATTACACTCTTACTCTGCTGTGCCTTGTAGGAAGTGGGGTCATTGGATCCCTACAGCTGTTTGTCTATCCCTGCCTCCCTGCTGGCTTAGCAAAGAGGTGGCTTAGTCTGAGGACTCCAGAGCTCAGCAGAATGCCCAGGATTTCTTTCACGGTACTGAAAGTTACTGTGATGCTAGAACTGAGACTCTGGGTAATGTCTGAGTCTTTCCTTGTTCAAACACTATCAAGTGGAGAACTTGCAGATGCAGACTGACTGGAGTACAGGTCTGCTGGGCAGCTGCATATTAAAGAAGACAAAGAGAATGTGGTTAGCAGGAAAAACCAAAAGCTGAATGTCAAAGGAAGAAGGAGAAACCCCTATGGGAGCTTGAAATTAATCCATAATTCTCAATGTGTGTATCTGCTGTCATCAAGTAGGTTTGAAATTAACAAAAAGGTATGTCACCTCTCTTCTGATTTCTCTGTGTAGAAGACAGCAACAAGCTGCTGGGCAGTTTCCTTGTGCTGTCAATATGAATGGTCCAGTATTGTTCAGATCCTATGTGGGTATAGCTGTATTTACACATGATGAAATTTCTGGAGAGGCAGGGCAGAGAAAGTAGTGCGTTTATCTTTCTCTTTTTTTTTTTCTTTAAATGTTTGAGAAACTAATTTCTTTAATATTCATATTAAAGCAAAACAAAAACCAACACACAAAGCCCAGTTTTAGAAACGCGTTAAAGTTGCAAGTTTCCTGTTTGAGAAAGTGTTGTGTGTGCAACCTTCATTTGGAGAACTGCAAATAGGAGCTCACTTTGTACTCCTTCTGCTTCCTTTAGCGCATCAAACTTGGTCCTCATGGAATGAATTTGTCTGTGATATTCCCAGATAATTTCTTTTCAGAATATGCAAACTGAATGTGCAGTAAATGAGGCAGAAATGTGCCTCAGAAAAAGAAAGGGTTCAGGCAGCCGCACAGCCCCCCAATAGGACTGATCTTCCTGTATGATCCTGGCCAGTTACTATAGTAAAAGCTGGAAAAGTGGTGGAAGGTTCAACTTGGAAATGTCACAAGTGAAGTCAGTGGGAACCCAGAACACACAAACTGCTAACGCTGGAAAAAAAAAAATCGAAGCTCACCTTGGGCTTTCAAAATTACTGACTTTGCTCTCTTTACACTCCTGTGTGAAATTACAACATCACCTCATCCATCATACAAAGTGTCTCTGAAATGAATTAATGTTTTTAAAATACCCACAGAGTTGATCTGCGTTGTAAAGAAAGAGGAAAAAAAACATCTGTGATAATCCATTTCCAAAGCATTGTTTGCAAGTTGTGTAATGTATATCAACAATTTGAATGAAGTTATCAATAGCAATTGGTTTAGGGATTCCCATTGTGTAAAGAAAAGATGTTTCAGGTACATGATGACATATGAATTTTTCCATGAGACCTTATGACATGTGAAGTACAAAGAAATGGGAATTAAAGTTATAAGTGCAAGTTTAGTTATGGCCATTCCCCAACCTGCAAGTACTTGACCACACAACAGTAAGTATTTAAATACAGCATATATCCAAGTTCAATGCTTATAATCCAGCCTAGTAATCTGTCCAGGATTATGCTCCTTGTTGTATTAAATATGAAATTTGAATACCTAGTCCACGTGTTTCTACAAGCTGCTCAGCAACCACATTTTTAAAGTGAGTCATCACATTCATCTCTTTGTCTGGTTGCATGATTTATATCTTAGTAAAGATACAGTATAATGAAAAGTGAATGGATTAAAATGAACATGCAATTGCAAAGATTACATGTTTTTGCATCTTAAAATCATTAGCTACGATTATTTGCTCTTGCTTTACCCAATTCATTATGCAAATGTTACTCTGTTTATTGTGGACATTATGACGGGGGTGGGGGCTCTGTTTATTCAGGGGTGATTTCTCTCTCACTGGAGCTGAACACTCAGAATAGAAAAGACGTGCATGTCAAGGAGTGTTGCTTAAATTTTCAGTTAATGAGTTTATTGCACTACAGTGTTGTACCTTAAGCTTGTCCTGTTGCTAGTCACTAATCATTAGATATTATGCAGATAATACAATAATTAGACTCCTCCACACTCACCATGGAAAGCTTTGTGGCTCTTGGTGCTGCACAGACACTGGGACAATGTGGTCTCTTCAAGCAAATTACACAAATAGACCTGGGGGCCTCTGACCAGCAGATTGGGGAAGGAAATTGCTGAAAGGCTGGGGGCTGCTCCTGTGACCATCACTTCCTCCATGCCCACGACCTGCCCCATCAGTGTTTCAAAATGGGTTATATTATAGATCTGGCACACAGAAAGAGGAAAAAGTGGGATGTAATCTGAATCCTGCTATGGTTAGACTGTGTATATTTTTTTTACTTAGACATTTGCTATTTCATTGTAGAAATAAGCAGCACAACTTAAGGATGCTCCACTTACTGTTCTTTCCAGGATCACTTCCCTTCCATGAGAAAAATGTTTTCACACAGGTAGTGGATCGTGTCTCATTCTGTTAATGTTCTCTATATCTTAAATATGCTTTTGATTTGTATTATTTATGTTTATAGTCATGATTTATGTGCATAGCAGTGTGCTTATGTTATTTTTGTATAATAGCACAGACGGTTTTGCACAGTGAGCTTGTAAAGGCAACATTCACTGTTACTGGGTCTTTTTTCTGTGAATGCGTTTTTCATTACCAACATCACTTTATGAACATCACAATGTTCAACTAGAATAGAGTGTATTTTATTTATGGCTTGTATAGTAGTTGAGTACCTTACAAATATTAATTAATGTTACCATATCTCTGTGAAGTAGTAGACATATTCATTTGACAGATGGGGAAACTGAGGCATGGAGAGCTTATGTGAATGATCTAAAGGCTCTTAGCAGATCTGAGACAGTGCAGGCCTTTAACACAGGATCACCTTTAAGCTCTGCAGCAGCATGGCTGTTATTTTTACATGAGGACAGTTATAAATTAGTGTTAGTGTATGTTCAGATATTAATCTCTACTAATCCATTTACCTACGAAACTATTTCAAGACAAATTAAAACATGTTTCTACTTCAGGCAAAGCTGTCTGTTGCTTGTTATGTGGTAAAGCTTGATCTAGATGTTTCAAAATGCATTGGTTTGTCAAGGCTTTGCTGTAAGTGGTGTATCTGCAGCACAGTTTTCACTTACCAAAGGATGATTGAATCAGAGGAAAAAAAATCCTTGAGGAAAAGTTGAAGAAGCATTATAGGTCCTGATTTTGGAAAATTATTTATATCAATAATATCAACATATGTATTGTTTTTACTTTCCTGCTTTTTTTTTTTTTTTTTT
>VZRV01007025.1:738841-799175 GCA_013398115.1 Falcunculus frontatus | reverse complement strand
TTTTTTTTTTTTTTTTTTTAGTTACTGTTTTGATACCTTTCTTAAAAGGAACAACACTTTTTAAATTTGGAAAATGAAAAGAATAAATTCCTAGAGGGTGGTAAAATCAACTTAGTGGACTCTTTTATTCCTCTTTCAAAGACATGAGAAATGTAACATAAGAATAATTTCTCACAACATTGGAGGTTAATTTCTCATAACATTGGAGGTTAATTTCTCATAACATTGGAGGTCTGTCACAGACATTTGTGTTTGAGCTGGTCTACTAAACTCTTTTCATAGTTAACAGAGATAATCAGGCATTTCTAATGAACAATTTGTCTGAACTGTTTTAAGGACCTATTTTGGGGCAAGATTAATTGCATTCTAGAAGCATCCATTTCTTTCTGCGTGCTAGAAAGTCAAACAAGTTTAATTAGAGACTAATTCAAATGTAGACATGAAAACTGGATGAGATGAATTACTGATTCTCTGTAATCTTATACAAGGTTACAGCTTGCCCATATGTTTAGCTGGAACACTGAAAAATATCCCCTACATACCAAAAGCATTGATGAAATGCTAAAATACAGAAGCTTTAAAAAAAGGGCAAGAAATGGAAATTTGATCTGTTGTGTCCTCTGTACTAACTTCTGTAAAGTTAACAATATACAAATTTTAAAAGTATGGCAAATTTTCGTATACACTGGAATATTAATTTGTCTTTCTTAGCTTTCATTTTAACTTCCATTTCGTAAATTGTATAATTCTTTTTATGGAAGGTGTTCTATTTCAAAATATTAAACAGGTTTTAACTTAAAAACTGAGAAACTTTAAACTCTAAAATTAGGGAAAATTTAAAGTAATTTCTTATAAAAGCTTAATTCAGCTTTTCTATTTTCAGTTCATGCTATTTGAAAAGCTTTAAATAATGTTTTAACCACTTTTATATTTTTACTTTTATATTTAAAGGTGCTTTGCTGTAGCTGTGCTCCGGGTATTAAGTGTATATCTGACTTGAAGCTCAACAGTCTTAAAATTTAAAGAATCTGAGGACATTCTTCAGCTGAAAAGGGATTTAGGAAGTGTTTATATGCATTGAAATGAACCCGAGCAGCAACAGAATTTTAAGGCAAATATGTTTATATTATATACTTTAATAGGAAGCTTCAAAGGCCAACGAGCAACTTAGCAAAATCTATTTGTATTCAAGACATAAGTTTTTCAAGAAAATTAGTCACAAAAATGCAGAAGAGGATCTCATCGGTGTTTCTGACATTACTATGAAAAAAATGCTGAACGTTTATCTAAGAAAGGATAAAAAATGACTTAAAAGTGAAGGCAACATTAAGTGTTACCTTCCAAGTTCATTACTGAAACTGATGAATTAGTACAGAAATTGGCAGTAGTGATATAAGAAAATCAAATTATAAAAAGAAGGAAAAGTCCTGCATGAATGGAAGAAACTGAAGAAGTTGCAGCACCACCTCAAAAAAGGAAATTATGTAAATATGGATTAGCAGAGAGAAAGAAGTGTAGCAATCGTGGGTTCAGCAGGCAAGTTTAAAAAAAGATCACATTTGGAAGTAAGGTGAGTTTGATAAACCTAAGGAATTAAATTCACCTCCATTAATCTCAGAAAGACAAGAGAGAACTGCTGCATCTGCATTCTAGGTCTTTGGCATTCACAGGGCTGATTCGTACAATAATTTTAACCTGAAGTTATTAAAAATATTTATAAAAATAGATAAGGGTTCTTATCCACTTGCTGCTGGTGAAATCTGTGATACAGAGAGGTAAGAATTCAGCCAGGCTCTTAGGTAATACTTTGGGTTCTGCCATGAAAGTACCTTATGTCACTGTAATTTACAGCACCTCTAATGATCGTGCTGAGCTATGTCTGTGTTCAGCGACTGCTTTATTTCTTTCCTCTCCATCTGAATAGAAAGCCTTGTATTTCACTCATGTAAACCCTAAATTCATCCAGCCTTCAGGCAGGTTTCCTTCATATTCTTGGAAGAAAGGGTGCTTTTGAAGGAGGATGGGATGGGATATGATACTTATACTTGTCATTTTCTAAAGAAATCATACATTTCCTTTTTTTTTTTCCCTTCTGGCTAATACAGGATCAAGAATCAGCCATGATAACTACCTCCCTTTGTTTTACAGTATATAGGGAGAAACCCAATGCAGGAAAAACTGATCAAATTAGTGAGTTCAGTCCAGCTACAGCAAGATGTGTTTTCCTGGTGGTTTTAGTCTGATGGAGCTAGATGGTAGGAGATGGTAGAATCTTTTGGCATAATAAGTGTTTATTTTCCAAGATGCTGGTCATCACATTATCTGCAAATTTAAATTGCATTTTGCCTGTTCCAATCTTGAAGTGAGTTTTGTAAACTTAATATAGTAGTAAAATATTTCAGAAGAAACAGAGGCAAATGGGGACAGAGGTCATTAAATTTTCTCATACATTGGCCAGGTGAATTTAATAATTTTTTATTACTACAGTATTGCTGTGTCAGTGCTCTCTGCCTGTTAGCAATTGACATTTAGTTTAATTCGGTGAGAAAACAATCTTGTTCATAATCTGAACTGCAGCTGTTTAAACTTTGAGAAATTCATTCCAGGAGAAGGGGTTCTTTTGTTTTCCTACCTGTCCTATTCTTTTTTCAGTTTTGCGAAATTGTCAGGATTGAAAATGTTTCACTTTAAGTTTTCTCATTGTCTTTTGAGAGGAAAATACAAACATAGAAGAACTGAATCTAGATTAAAAGGTGAAACAAAATATTTCCTCTATTTCCAGAACAATCCGTTGGCTCTTGGGTATTCTTAGTTCCTGTGTTTGAATGTATCAATGAGTTTTGCTTCCTTAAACTGTAGTGAACCACATAAGCCTTCCATAAATTAATGTTCAGCAGCTGTACACAGTGTGCTTGACTTCTGGGGACTTTTGCATGAAAATATTTTGTGTCTCGGACTTCATCAGTTCTTCTCCATGACAGTAACACAGAGATTATAGTGGCATGTATTAGACTGTTACATGACACTTACACTCCAGAATTTGATTTGAGAGCTATCTACAAGAATCTCATGATGAACAGAGGTACAAATATAACAGAAATTGAAATTCATAAGATTATCCTTAAAAGCATTAAAATATAACCAGTAACATATTTTGGAGCAAAATACTTCCATGGTTGCTAGCCATGTGGAAGCAATGAATATGATTCTAAAGGGGTTACAGCAGCAGTGGTAACCTACAGCAACCCTTTATTTTCTCTGTTTTCCTTTGAGCATTGAAGATGACACAGCCCATCCAGCACTACTGCGTGAGAGCTCTCTTCTTTGTTCTGTTTGTTCCCATATTCAGCAGTTCAAAATACATACCAATACCCCCCAATAATATATATTCTGTAGTTTTCCAAATATTGAAGAATTTATTTTCAGTTATCAACTGCCAGCATTTCATTGGTTTCATATCAGACTTTTCAATCATGAAAAAGTTGATGGAAAAAAACCCTGCATTTCTGAATAAGGTTCTGTGAATTTGTATAAATAAAATTGAGGGGGAAAAAAAAAGGGAAACATTATTCGATTTAGCAGTTTTGAAATTAGTTTTATTAAATTAATTAATTACTTCTGAGTTCTTAAAGGCAGCTCATTAATTTGTAGTTTGAATGAGTTTTCTCAGGACTTGGATATGTTAAAATAGAAATATTTATCAGCTGACTAATGTTGTAATAAGAGTAAACAATATCATATAATGCTATAATTTTTCATTATAGAACGTAACTTTGGAAACTATCTTACCTAAAGAAGAAAATCCTTCAAGGACTTTTTTAAAAGGAAGTAGCAGATGTTAAAGATAAACCTTATCTTTTCTTTAGAAAGAAGATTGTCTGATTGTAGCTATTGCTATCATGCCAAAAATTGCCAGAGACCTTGGAATATTTTAACAGTATTTTAACAATATTGAAGACCACTTCTCTCTGGGAATTTGTTATACCAATGAACATGTTTCCAACTGAGCTGATTACATATGGAAGATATTCAGCCATGCTGAATATAGAACAGACAGAATATAGACATGCAGAAAGTATGAATGTTAAATAATTGTAAAACATAATATGTGATGAAAATTGTATGAAAATTTATGTGCATTAATGTGTTTTGCCATTAAAAGTATTTTTGCTGCATGGGGAATATTTATACAAGTAAAGCTTACGCTTTTGTAATAGCTGTCAAATGAGGAGTCTACACCAGAAGCAGAAAATACCCATAATTAAATCAGGTCCAGACAAACAATAATGTAGGATCCCTACAATGGCAATGATTACTCTCAAAGTGACTCCATAAATTATTAGGGTTATTTCTGTGGCAGTCTTCCTTGAATGACTACATTATGTCTTCTCAATTGCTAAATGCTTTGAACTTTGCAGCGTTATCAGGAGAAATCAGACACACCTGGCCATTCAAAGCTCCTGATGCAATTCCTGAAATGACTCTCTGCCTTACATGCTTGTTGTTTACGTGCTAAAAATATGGCAACATAAGCACATTTTTAAAATTCTAAAAATGAGCGAAATAATTTTGTAGGCCAAGAAAACTGGAATCTATCCGTGTTCTCAGTCTTTTCAGATGGTAAAAAAAGGTACTGTTTGGATGTTGCACTGATATTTCCACATTGGAAATTAATTTATTTCCTAACCCTTTGCATCCCTGTCCCCTGAACCTTCGGTTTTTGCTTCTGTAAAAAGTGGTAATGATTTTTATGTCTTCAGATAGCGTTGCCTGCTTGGGAACATATTCTCATCTTGCAGATAAGTTTGTAACAACATAACAAAACTTTAAGTCTTGGTTTTAGGTAAATATACAGCAACAGAAATGTGGTATATATGAATCCTTTTTTGATCTTGTTTTGTACTAAGTGGTGCTTCAGCTATTTTGAAGCTTCATTATATTAACAGGAAAGTATGCAGTAGCTTTAATATAAATTGTAGTCAAGGCTGTAATGTATTATGTATTTATATATAAAATCATATAGTCCAAAAAGATCATAGTATTAAATATAGAACATAGTTTTAAAATAAAATATGTTACTCTATGTCCTAGATTAAAGCCTATATGTTTTTCTAAAGTAACTTTTGCTTTTTTTCACCATTCTCAATGAACTAGAACTTCTACTAAATGGCAAAAGACTGCCATTAATAAATCAAGTGAGTAAAATCCAACAAGCAGCAGAAGCTGGCCTAGGAACTGGTAAATGGAAAGCTGCTCTGTAGGGTCCTGATTAGAGAACATTAAATATGTCTTAAGGATGTTGACAGTTTGCCCTCAGTGAAGTGCTGTTTATCTTCTTGGTTTGTTTTTTTTCCCAGCTGTTACTGGAACTTGACCAACTCCACAAAATCTTAAGTTTGTGCCAGTTCCTCATCTATCTGTATGAAATGGCTAATAAAGGATGACGTAAGGATATAATAAAGGATGAGGTAAAGATATGCTACAATGAAGTGGAAAATTCTCATCTGGGGATGAAATTGCCAGCCTCTGTGCTATGCACATGCTTTCCAAAATGAGCCCAGATTCCTGTGTCTGGACTGGTTCTTACATTGCCTTCATCACTGAGTGAAACTACAGGGACTGCACGTGCCTGCAGCAAGAAACGCCAAAAAGGCCAATTCTTAGGAGTTACAGAAAGTTTACTTCACTCTTTTTAGAAAACACCGTGTGCCAGTTTCTAGAGGAAAAACAGACATTGTTTAGATGTTTTCTCTATTGAACATCTTTCTGAGTAGCTTTTATCTTTGTGTAGGAAACGGTGGAGCTTTGGCACAGTAAAACTTGCTAAGCTGTCATCAGGTACAGAAGATCTGAAAGACAAAGAAGCTTTTGAAGACAGTTAAATAGACAGAAGCACTGCTAAATGCAGCAGAGATACAGAGATCTGTATTCTATTATTTAGGTCCCTGTTTAATTTACTCTACCACCTCACATGCACTTGTTCAAGAAATGGTACTGCTCTGGCAACTCCCAGTCTCAGGATGAAGAAACAGACACTAGTGAAAGTTACTGGAGGTGCCATGAAAAGTAGAATTATTTTAAGAGGAACTTAAACAGGATAAAACACTTTATTTGATATATAGATGACAGATTGTCAAACAAATTACACAAGACTGGGAATACTGGCAGAATGTACAAAATATAAATAGGCATCAAGCTTAATGAGAAAATATGTTATAAGGGAACTGTAGAACTATACAGATGAACAGGAAGAATATCCACAAATGCATAGAGCTGTGCATGAACTAATACATCCTGCCAAGAAGCTCAGTACCACTGTTTCTGGGGGTACTTCACTGGTTCTAATTTAAAACTAGCTCAGATATTTCTTCTACTTGGCAATTAGATAATAGTTTACCTTGTACAGCATTTAATTTATTATTATTTTTTTTAGAAGCAGACTTACGCCACATGGACACTTAAAAGCAATACTGAAAAATGTAAGTTTGATATCAAAGGGAACTGGGCCCTTGTGGGAGTTCAGCACTCCGCACAAATGTTGGTTCTTATCTTCACCTCTGGGAAGTTTTACCTTGAGTCCGACCAGATGAGAAACGCCTGCTGATGCTGTTTCAAGTTGTTTATTTCTTCTTATCTCTAACTTGCTCTCAGCTCCGGCTGCACGTCTGATGCCAGCCGAAACCAAGCGGGAGCCGCCCAGTCTTGGGCCATCCCTGTCCTTTTTGTACCATTTCCAAGATCCAACCATTCTTCACAATGTATTTATTATTTACTATTTTTTACCAATTAATTTGCACCTATTCTAGACACGTAATTTCTACCTCTTTTTCATTCTACCAATCATCTTGTGCCACAACTACTAGAGAAGATGGAGGAGAAGGAGAAGAAGAAGAACAGTGTAACGTCCAAAATCCTCCATCTTAAACCCTTCATCCTCATATTAAAATTCCTAAAATCTACTTTGTTACCTTGTAAAATACTAAACTACTACTCATTTTTACACTCTTGTGGTTTGCACTGATTCTTGCAATGTTGGTAACTTTTCCCATGGGCTAAGGTCAAAGAGTTATTCTGAGCTTTTTACCAGGGTCTGGGACCCCCCTTGCCGGGGGCTCCCAACCACCCAGGACAGCCTGAGGCATGCCCTGACCTCCCAAGGCAGCCAGAGGCGTGCCTTGGACTCCAACAGGCCCTGGTGGAAGAATTCAGCATAGTACAGTCTTGAGGCAAGGGTGTTGCATGAACGAATTGAAAGGGTTTTTATAAAGTTTTTAATAACATTTTATTAGGACTGAAAGGAAGCCCCTTCTGTTTGGACAAAGAGGGAAAGAGGACGTTGAGTAGATGAGGATCCCAAAATGGCATGTTTTCTTTTATAAGCGCAATGCAGGGAAAAAAGCTTTGAAAGTGTCCTGAGAACGTGTACCTGAGTATGCATAAAGTAAAGATATAGCAAACTTTTGGGAAGAAAGATACCAGCTCTTTTTCTGAAGTTCTGTTAAAGCTGATAAAACCTTGAAATGATGTAATTTGAGAGAAGGACAGAGGGAGAATATTGCTAGAACAATTAATGATGCTGAGCTTGATTTGTTAGTCATCAGTATGGAGATGATAACTGAGGATGTGTCAACTGATGAAATTGCTTGGAGAGAGAACATAATGTAAGATGAGCAAAAGGCTATAGACACTGCCCTGGGGAATAATAAGCGTGCGGAAAGAGCAAAAAGACTCATCAAAAGATCAGCTACAAGAACAGTCTTGAAAAGAACTGGAGCGATAAAAAACAATCTTCAAGTCCAGTGGATGTAAAATGCCAGGAAGGCAAGAATGATCAATGGCATCAAAAATTGGAAGAAGGTAAAAGGAAGAAAATATGGGGATGAAGGACAGGGAGATTATGCATGTCAAGGAGCAGCAGGAGTGGGCTTTTCCACAAGGGAAGGCCAGCTGGGAGATAGCAATGACAGCAAGATGTTTGGAGGCACTGACGGGGGCACAATCCCCCAGGAGCTGGGCAAGGCAACCAGAGCTGGTCAGGTTATGGTAGTTGGGGTCACCAAACAGTCTAGATGACAAGGCAAGTCCAAAATGATGAGCCATAACCTGAGGTCAAGTCAGAACCAGGGCTGGCTGATGTTCAGCAGTCCAATGCTTGTCAGGCCAAGGTGTAATGATGAGGCAAGCCCAGAGTCAGGGCAGGGAAGGAGCTCAGCAGGCTGAGGTCACTGAGGCCATGGCCAGGCAAAGGCAAGCCCACAGCGGAGCCCAGGCAAGGCTGGGGACTTGCAGAGCTCCCACACTGGGGAGAAGGGACCCTCCTCTCCCCACCGACTCTGGCACAGCTCTTTCCTCAGCTGCATCATTCCAGAGCTGGCCTTGACCACGGGCAGCTCAGCCCCTGGCAGGGGGAGCAGGCTGTGCTCGGGTAATCCACTGCATTTAATGACTTGTGGTGGACTCTGCCACAGTAAATGCGAATTTTGGGATTGGTTTAATTAGAGTCAGGAACTCATCCCCAGGCCTGTGTCTGACCCGTAATTCCTCCTTGCTATTGCAATGTGTAAGGTGGGAAAATAAGCATTATGATCTAGAGGCTGGAATGAGAATCACGGCCACACTGTGATACGAATAAGAAGATAATGAGTGTTTTGAAGGGCTTAAATGTAAAATACAACACATTCAGGAGGGAAGAGTTAACAAGATTATAGAAATGCTATTGTTTTCCATTGCCTGTGCACTTTTTAATTTTGGTATTGTTTAAATGTGAGCTTTCTTTTCAAGGCTTAGAAATTTCTTTTTAAACATTACTCACAGTATAGGCTAATAATTCGTCATGGATGTTATTTACAATATAAAATAATTTTTAAGATCAAGATCCATTTGTTAGGACTCTATTTTTAAAGAAAAATATGAATGTAGTTTTCCAGCTAAAGGAGCTATCACACCAGTGAAGGCTTCTCGCAGTTTTGGAATGAAATCTGAAAGACCTGCAGGAAACCCTGGGTCTGGCAGGCAGCCAAGCACAAATAGTAACACACAGCTGCAGTCTGATGCTGTATTATTTATTCATGTGTGTCCATGGAGTAGAATCATGGAGACATTCATATCTCTCAGGAGTAAGAGTGCAGGACTGGCTTTCTATAAACATGGAAATTATTTTTAGCAATTTTTAATGTTTAGAATTCTTTCCCTTGAGATGTGAAGAAAAGAAGTTGAAGGGAATATCTATTTTCATATAGGTGAGAATGGTCATTGACTGAACTTCTGACATGGGGGAATGATATTTTAGATTGTCTGAGAGCTACTTGAGCATTTTTAAAGAAAACACATTTTAAAAGACTGATAATTTAGGAGCATATTAGTTGAAGATACATAAAAATATACTTCTGATCTATGTCTGCAATACTAGATTGCCACTATAAATGGAAAATGTTATCAAAGGCATAAACTTCAGCAGGTAAGCATTACTTGCTTTTATTCTCTAAGCTGTACAGAGAACGTGTTACACACTTGCATTATATCTTTGTCATAGTACATTTCAGTTTATAGAACAGTTTTAATCTTCACTTTAAATATTTTAATATTAATATTAATTTTTACTGTATCTAATATATAGTATACTGTATTTACTATGAGAATGCAAAGGCAACTTTTCTACAGTAAGCACTCTAGCTTAAAATCTTACATTGCAAAAGCTTGTAAAACTTTAAATTGAGTAATAGATCTGTCATTTCCTATAGTGAAGAATGGATATGATCTGAAAAGAATTTTAGCTGCAAGTATGAAAGCAAAATTGAAAGAAACCAGCAGCAAGTGGAGAACTCTGTAGCAGATCAGCCAAGTGTGCCTGGGTCAGAGGGTGAGACCCTCTATGGGCATTCATCTGCATGTACAGTCAGTAAAAATTATGGCTTTGGTAGACAGCCCTAGGATGGATGCTTAAAGTACCTTTTATTTTTAAATTTTATTTTAACTGGAAATACTTATTATTAACATCTGTGTCTGATTTGGAGTATGTCAGATGAAATGTGAATATTCTAAACTGATCTATGCAGAAAATTATCTATAAAAGATAATTAGCATTAAGAGTCTTTTGCCCTATCAAGATGGGAAAACAAGTCAGGGGATTGTAAATTCTTTTTTTTGATAGATGCCTCAATCTTTTTCTTTCTAATTCAGTACATAATTAATAGAACAGAAAAATATAGTTAATGATACAAATATGTACTGAAGTATTTTTAACATTAATCAAATTTACCTGAAAGTTCTCAATGAGTTTTGAAATATGATTTTGAAATATTGCAGCCAAGTTCCTTGAAGACCTGTGTTCTGAAGCACAGGAGGCAGAGCTAGTTTATGTAGACTTTTCCTCTGTGTTCTTTTCACTGCAGTCATTGCTGTCTTGTGTCCTTGTGCTTCTCCTGAAGCTGCAGAACCCTTATGGGCTGTATTCATCTTCCCTGCTCAGCTGCAGCTGCCTTGCTTCTGCAAGCCTCTGAAAAGCTGTGCTATGATTTAGGTGTTGGCTAGGACATGTTTTATATCTAAATATAACTCTTAATTAGTCTCTGCCATTGTTATGTGGCTAGTGACATTTTAATATATGAACTTAATATGAAAATTTGATGATAAAATATCGTGGTTAGAAGAAACCATTTTGGTATAAAACTGTTGATAGACTATAAATTCTGAGAATCTATTTGGGAATTACAGATATAAATAATAAATCTTTTAAATATTTTCCAAGAACAGGAAAAGCTTGGTTCAGAAAACTTTTTTGTACTAATTTCTGTCCAATTTTCTGGTTTTATTAAACTCTAATGGACCTGATGGGATGTTTCAGAAAACAGGAAAGAAATATTAAACTTGTTACACTGAAAATGTTGTACTGCAAGGGCGCAGGTAGTGTTCAAGTCTCATGTGCAGGAGCTGATTGTTTATTTGTGAGCTGAAGATCGTCTCAGAAAGGTACTGGACAAATGAGCTGATCAAGGAGCTGCTTGGACAGATAATTCGTTGTCATTCTTGAAACACTGGAAGGTTTCCAGAAAGCTATAATGGAGCTACTGTTGGGTTAGTGTTTTAAAAGAACATAGGGGACAACATCAGTTTGATATTGGATAGGATAATTTAGCAGGGCAATATTAATAGAAAACTAAGGGAAGGAAACATAGCCGATGTCACTCGTTCTTGTTTTATGGAAGATGCAAACCAACCTAATTTTTTTTTTTTTTTGAGCAGTGTTGAAGTTACCATATTTATTAATAGCAGTTATAGTGCTGGCATAGCTGAGATCTGCAAGTTAGTAGAGTTTTGCAGAAAGATATTTTTATTACAAAATTAGGTAAATATGGAATTAACTGTTCTGCCAAGTGTATTCCAGCTGAATACTTGTCAGCTTTGTGGCGTGTTCCTTACCAATGCAAAATTAAAATAGGTTGTTATTTTCATTTTAATTTTCTACCTCAAAAGGGATTGAAGAAAACCTGATGACCAGTGTTATGCAGGAGCCTGAATTCAGTGCAAAGGTCAGTCCTTACCTGCTCAGGCACTTAAGGCAGAATGTTTCATAAAAAACTGAGGTGCCCAAGTCAAAGAGAGCAGTCCAGCAAAAGCTGAGTGTGTTAAATAATTACCTTTTTATAGAGTAACATGCCTTCCTGGTTTTCAACTTTCCAAAAGATTTCTGGGTTTCTGACTGCACAGTGATTCAGTTTCAACAATGGAGTCCAATAAAACTCTTACTCTGTGGTGTTCTCCAGCCACTGAACTTTATTTTACTTGCCCACACCCAGAGAGGGCTCAGTGCTCCGGATCCTCTACGGATGAAGATGCCAGTGAAAGGAAATAATTGACATACAATTTCATTTAAAATATTTTCTCTTTGCTGACTGTAGATAATATTTTAAACAGAAGCAGAGAATGATCGTGTTTCAGTCTGGGGATTGAATGAATCGGCATTTGGGTCATTTCACTAAAACACCAGCTCTTCCAGAAATGTAGATGTATTTGGATGCTTCCAAGTTAGAGGTGGCTTTGAAAACTCTGGACTGTGTAACCTACATCGAAATGGCTGCATTTTCTGTTCTGGTAGTAGAATTCATGCACCATGTGAAAGAACTGAACATGAAGGAGTAGGCTGGTGGTGTCTCCCTAGTGAGGTACTGGTAACAGCCAGGATATTTTTTTCTGACGTATCAGAATACAGTGAAGTCTCTCTTACTGCCAGGAATCACTTCCACAACAGCTCCCAGATCTCTCAAGATACACTGCATCCTATTGCTGTTTGAGAGATTTATGGGAAAGTAGTCTAGCTGTACATCAGTGGAGAGTCTGGAAATAAAAAGAATTCATTGTTTTTTGTTCTGGGAGGGATGTTTAGATGAGCCCATTAGTTTGACACAAAGGAGGAGGGCAGACAACCTTACTGAAATAAGTATTATTTCTTTTGATTCGTATTTTAAAATAGTAAAGGTAATTTACTTCTAATTATTGCTGCAAAGTATTTCTTTTGTGATAGAAAAAAAAATGCAGGAGGTAACAAAGCTTTTGCTTACAAGATTGGAATCAAACTGGAAAGGTCTGCAAGAAGCTGGGGTTCTTAGAGCTGGCCAATGTTGTGATGTGAGTGGTAAATATCAAAGAACAGAAAGGTTTCTGGCCTTCCTGGGTCAGTTTAAGGGTTCACAGAACCCAGTGCTCTCTCTCCATCCGTGTTCAAAAGCAAACGTGTAGAGACAGAGTATGACTCTTCCCAGCATAATCTCCAATTTCAAACTAAGCCATACTCACTAGGCTCTGTAGCTAATATCCCACAACGAATTCCTCTTTTGTGAATTTATCTGCTGATTTTAAATACATACTACCCACAGTATGTCAGAATATTTTATAACTTATAGGTTACGGGAAGAAGTACCTGACATTTATTTCTTGGGGCTGTCTTTGTCCAACGACTCTTTGGTCTTCCCCTACTCACCTTCTCCACTGCCTCTCACGATAGGTCACTATGGTATCCTTGTTGTCTTTTCCAGGCTGAAAATCCCTTTGTATTTAATAATTCCCTGTATAGAAACTGATACACAACTTTTGTTATGTCATCCTCCTCTGTGTCTTTTCTTGTTTTACTTTATCTTTGCCAAGAAGCCTGAGACAAAGTGATACTCAAGATTTAGTCACACCAGTCCTTTAAAAAAAAAAAATTAGTTTTCTGTTTTGCTTTCTACTCTTTTTTCTAGTTATTTTGTGTGTTCTATTGACTTACTGAGCATTACATTGATGGTCTGTATCTTATTTCCTGAGTAGGCAACAGGCAGTTCAGAGACTGTCACCGGATCCGTACAGATAACGATTGTCTTGTGCCCTTTAGCTTGGTTTAAATGCATGGATATGGTTTTCCAAGGTGACAGCAGTGGATGTTATCTCCACTTCAGTAAAGCTTTTGACACTGTTTGCTGTAACACCATTGCAGACATGGTGATGGACTTTATGTCAGGTAAGTGGGCTGTGAGGTGGGTTGAAAACTGGCTGAAATGCCTGGGCTGAGGGGGCTGTGATTGGTGGCACAGAGTCAAGAGGCCCCTCCCAGTCTGACATCCCTTAAAATAACCTGAACAATGGGGCACATCCTCACAGATGAACAAAATGGGGAGGAGAGGCTGGTTCACTGCCAGGTTGGTGCTGCAGGGGGACCTGGACAGACTGGGAATGGAAAGAAACTGGGAATGGAAGAAGCCTTATGATAGTAAAGGGAAGTGCCAAGAGCGGCCCCTGGGGAGGAATAACCCCAAGCACCAGCACACACTGGGTCCAGGGTGTGGAAAGCAGCCCTTCAGGAGGACCCTGCTGGTCCTGGTGACAACACAACACCAAGGCAGTGACTTAGTGCCCTTGTGGCAAAGGTGGCCAATGGTGTCCTGGACTGCACTGAGAGGGGAGTTGACAGCAGGTCAAAGACTCATCAATGGCGCCTCTCAGATTAGAGAACTCGTAACTGATTTCCTGTGCTTCTGTCTTTCATAGCTGTTTATTCAAGACTTTCTTCACATCCCCTGAAGTTTCTGCAAGGGTCCTTAATGCAAAGCATTGTTAGGGGGCTTTGGAAATCCAGTTGTATGAAATGATCTCTTTGCATGCTGCTGAGTCCCTCAACGAAGTTCACGTGTGAGATACTGTGAAAGCAAGGGCAGAGGGATGTTGTATGTCACACATTGATGTCACACATTGCTGTGTCCACTTGTAATTTCTACCAGATAGTGGTAGAAACATCTGGGTAACTCTTTTGTATTTAAGTCCCAGAAAGCCTCTTAAAAATTGAGACTATGTATGTTAGCCATTTTCCATTCATATGGCAATGAGACCTGGCACTCATTCTTGAGTTCCTTAAGCCTTCTCAAATGATTAGCATTGGCTTTTGGCAGTGTGCTGCCATTCCTTCTGTTGCTTCCTCTCTAGAATATTTTGTTAACACTTCATTTTGAATAATTTCTCTTTTATTTGCCCTCTGCTGGGGAATGTTAGGTTGGCTATCTCATGAAGCTGTTCCATAATAAATATATAAGCAAAGAATGAGTTTACGTATTTTTTCATTTCTTTATTCCAACTGTCCTTCTTAATCTCAGTTTCAAACTTCTTGTTCCAGTGTATTTATTATTTCTTGTGCCTTTCATAAAGAGGCACTAAATCCTCTTTAGCATACTTCTATATGTTTAAATTTCTATTTTTTATTTTCACCTTTTTCAAGGACATTTTACTTTGATCAGCTGCTTTTACTGCCTGTTTAATCCATCCTTTTGCGTGATCTTTCTGAAGTCTTCCTCGAACAGGTTCTTTGGTGCACAAGAAAAATTTGGTGGTTCCATTCAACCATACTTATAGTTACCTCCTTGAATTAATTTTTCTTTTCCCATTTTGCAATTAGGAATTACTGTAGTAGATGCTTTGACTTTCATCAGTCTTGCAATAATATCCTAACAACTGTCATATTTTTAGAGTTTCTGATATTATTCTGATTTTATTATTACTATTCTGACATTATGCTATGTCAGCACCCTCATTAAAAACATTCTCAAGTACTTGAAAATTATGTCCTACAGTGGTTTTCTTCTATCTGCAATTTATGCATTTTATTGAGATGGGGTTAATGTATTTATTATCATTAATGAACATGCACTGGAATTATGTTCCAGCAATCTGTGTTCTGGTACTTGTATTCACAGTTGCTAATAAATATTTTCTTTCTTCTAGATAAATGCTTTGGCAGCAACTGATTTTTCAAAAAGAAAACCAGAAGTGCTTGAAAAACACCCTCTAAATACTAGAATTGTGTAGCTAGAACATATTCAACCATTTCTACTTCATCACTATTTTACTTAACTAAAAGCTTCTCCTTTTTTTCCTACTCGCATTCTATGCTCCTCTGAGAATGAATTTTTGTTACGGAAAACATATTGTAGATTTTGCAGAAAAGGAAAAAATCCCATCAGCATCCCAAGGGCATCATATATTCATCAGTCCAGACTTCCTCACATGTAGGTGCTCAAGACTATGCTAAGACTACTTTCCAAGCAGCCTAGAGGTAGTTCAAGGCAGGAGGCTCAACATACTATGGCAAAATTAGTTCATGGATGTTACTTAATAAACTGCATGATTACAGAGAATTATTTTCTTTAGCTGACTTGTATTTTTGTCGTTCGTTTCAGTCCAGGTTAAGAAACCCTGATTATTACAACTGCCATAAAACAACCCTAGTTTAGCTCTTTAGTTACTAGACAGGAGCTGGGGAAATGGATGGATTAAGGATATCAAGACTATGGGTATATTAACTGTAATTATTTTAAAAGAGATAAACTGCTGGGATCTTGTATCTCTCTTGTGTAGGATCACAGTCTCCAGAGTCAATGCACTGCTGTTGACTCTAAGAGTTCACTGCTTTGCCAACTGGCAGAATTCAAGTAAGGACCTGAGAACAGTATTTACAAACCAAGAAGAATTCAAAACTACTTCTAGTTCCCAGCACCTAAATTTTACCATATTTGAACTACACCTTCTCTCTTAGCTGGATCATCCAATCCTGCTTTAAAGCAAATCCCACACTCTGTGACACTTACCTTGCATCTGAGCCTGTAGGATGGCAGCTGTTCTCTCTCATTTAAGCAACTGTTCACTTGGAGATATTAAGCAGCTTCCATCTGCCTGGAAGCGGCTACTGGAACCCCAGTTCAAACAAGGGTTTAGAAAAGCTCTCTTAATGGGCCACTTAAATTCAAAGCCTTCAGCACCTCTGTGAAAAAGCAGCCTACCAATCCACAAAAGCATTTTGGAAACAGACTTGTTAAGGAAACTGCAGAACATGTAACGTAATGAGCGGACACAACCAGGTTAATGTACATGTAATTAAATATATGCCTAATTTGGGAGCACTGGTAATGCTGTATAGGGGTCAGTGTTCCTAAAGGTCAGTTTCCCGTGTGACATTAATTCTGCATAGTTCAGAATAGCTCTGCAGTGTGGGAAAGATGGAGAGGTAAAAAGGATCTCTGACGGGGACTTCGAAACAGTCCAAACGAGAAATTTGGGATTAATCTTTCTAGAATGTTGACAAACCAACAGCCATAAAGGTCAGAAACTATCCTTTCTGTTCAAGCTGCTTTGTCATAGTTTTCTTGGACAAGTAATACAGAATGTGTTTAGAAGAAATTTCTGCATCTTTTCCTATAGGGAAAATCCTCAGTACTGTTGGGGAAGTGACCAAAGCATTAGGAAGGGAGGCAAGTTCTCAAATGTCCCAAATAAAACCTCATCCATTGTGGAGACAATTCTGTAAAGTCAGTATCAAGAGGAACAGACAACATGAGCTGCACATCCAGGTGCAGCTGCCACTTGTATCTAATCTCGTGGCCAGGTTTAGATGGCTCTCAGGCTGTTTTGGTTCCCTAAGGTGGGACTCTGTCATGAAGCACTGCAGCCTAAATTATTGCACAGCTTTTTCCCACCTCTAAGTTTGCTCTCATTGGCACCAACCATGAGAAAATGCTCCTGTTGCCAAAGCCAGGAGCCCACAAGCAGCCAGACCGCAGCAGCTGTGTGTCCCCAGGTCCATCACGAGCTGAGCTGGAGTGTGCATTCCCAGCAAGGCTGTGCAGGCAGTGCACACACACAGGACACCTGTGCACACACAGGACACAGCGCTGGGAAACACAAACAGGTTTGCAACAGCTCGTGTTTGTTACCCAAGATCAAATGAACTACTTTCAGGGCTTGGTATTCTTACAATAGCAATTATTACCTTGCAGAGATGCAGTTCTCAAGTTTTTTTAATAGTATCAACTTCTACAAGATAAAGAGATGAGATCAAGTATTTTAACGTACTTTTATTTAATAAATAACTTCAGTAATAGCACTGTAAAAAGTGAACATCTGTTAAAATAAAAAGGCACTTAAAACAAGAATACAACTATGATGCAGTTTGAATGGTCAGAGGCAAATATACATGGCACATGTCAAGAATGATGTGAGACTCATCACATGACAAACTATGCAATCTTAGCTACAGGGTAAAGGCAAATTTACAGCTAAGACCGCTCAAAAAAAAAAAAGAGGAAAAAAAAGCTTGTGTTGATACAAAAATATTACAAAAAGAATCGCAACCAAATACGTTAAAAAGATTAGAAGGTGACAAAGCACCAGGCTTTAAAACCAAAGAAACATTACAGAATAAAGACACAGCATCACGTAAGGCCCTTAGGTGATCTGAGGATGTCTTGGTAAGGTACTTCATGATACTGCCACCCAGGGCTTGAATTTACAAAGAAAAACTAAGCAAGTTACCAGTCAGCAACTTCTTCAGTAATGGCACATGTTTTAAAGCTATTTTTTCCTTCTAAACATTCTTCTCAAACTCTTTCATTTTAACCATAACCTGGCAATATGCAACTTGAAAATCAAAGGTAAGTATGCACTTGCTTTTCAGTCCTTTACACTGCTCCCTTCCAGCCTACTCAACTTACCAAATACTTAATCATACATCTAGCAAGTCAAAGACCAATTAACCTCCAGCTCCATGCTACATGAGTTTAATTACATCTGCAAACTCAAGCCCTGATTTCCCTGTAAAGCTAAAAAGTTTAATACTAAATGGCTAGGCAGAGCCCTCATGCTGATTGCTTTAACCCCTTCCCTCCCAGTCATGCCATGCAGCATCACGCCCTGCAGAAGACCTGGATTCACAGCACGGGAATGGGAAAGGTCAGAAAGGCACCATGTGACCTGGGCTGACTAGGCTACACAGTCTCAAGTTTTTTTTTTTTTTGTCCAACCTCTGGCACCAATTACTCTTATTTGAAAAAAAAAAAAATTAAAAATAAAAAATTACATATGGTACATTTTCACACAGGAAAACAAACCTATATGTAATGAATTAGTTAAATCACTGCAGTTTGCCCTAAATCTATCTTATTGTGACTACAAAAATTGCTATGCTGCATACAGTGTTGTGAAGTTATACAAGCAGTGTTCATTTTCCCTCATATTTAGGATTGACCACAGTCGTCACTGCACTCTTGTAAATAGGATTTTCACCCTAGAAAAAGAAAAAAAATTGTATTAGCATTTAAAGATACAAAAAAAGAAATGTGTTTGCAAGAAGCATAAAAGTTAGCGTAAGAAATTACCCATTAATGCTTTGTTTGTACACACAAACAACTTAAGTCAAACTAGTTTTCCTTCTAGCAACTTGAACAAAGGCATGCACAGCTAATAAAGAAAGCAAAGGGTTAGCAGGATCCTGTTCCATTTGCACCACAGAATTCCTTGGAGGCGGCTGAACCTCGCAGGCTCATCTCAGGCTGAGCCATCACCCAGGGGCTCTGCAGCCCAGGGCATTTTATAAAGAAGAACAGAATTGTAAACAACATTGTTTGACACCAGGTCTGACCACAGACCACATTCTGCTATAATAAACATTTAAACAGCTATCTTACATTGTAATTTAATTCTAGTAACAAAGTGGAAAGACTTCTAGTATTTTGCTAATACACAGTCAATATTTATAGAGAACATCCAGTATTCATCATTCTCATTTTATTCCTGCAGGTCTCCCCACCCCCCGTAAGGGCAAAACGTACAGATAAAACAAAGAAACTTCTGTAGTGGTGCAGATGCTACAATGAAAATATTATTTCTACTGATATGAGACAAGCCTACAGAACAATTGCTTACATCTCTCTTGCTGAGATTCAAAAACCTCTAAATTAAACTTATTTTAAGCTTCCTTTTTTCCCAGGTTTCCTTCTATCTCAGTAAATCTTACTCCATTTATGACATCCTTGCACACCTCAGATGAACAGCTTGAACTCAAAATTAACAGATAAATCTTCACAGGAGAAAGGACCACTGCTAGAACAGCCTGGAGCTGCAGCTCTGAGCTCTTAGCACAGCCTGAACCTCAGTCTAAACGAATGCTGTCTGCCAGCACGAAGCTCTTCTGTGCATACACAACTGACTCCTGAGAAAATTCAGCTCAGTGCAGATTGTCAGCCCGAGTGCTGCTCTGGCCAGGGCTGAACCCGGCCTTCAGCAGCAGTAAGGCAATCTCTATCTCTTCAAAGTTCCCCCCAACCTGAGATGGTCTGTATCAATGTATTAATTCAACTCTATTAATATTCAACCCTATTTACAGTACTTCTGGTTAAATCAATTTTTCTTACATTCAATTAAAGGATGCACAAACATCAGATGTCTATTTTTCAGGGTCATAAACCTGGAAAATCAGCTACGAATACCACAGAATGTGCCAAAAGTGACACGGCAAGCAAGAACCTCACTTGGTGTGAAATTTTTGTATCCCAGTTCCTGGGAAGTTTGTTGCCTTCTGTTTGCAAAGCCCAGTATAGGATGAGTAACTGCTGTACTCCAGCAACAGTGGGTGCTCCTGAGGGAGACCATGCAGCTGCTGTCCTGGCTCCTTTCACAGGAAAAGGGTATTTCTCCTCAAAGCCAGCTTCTCTAGCACAGAAAGAGCAAGGAGGTGCATTCAATCTTGCCTAGATCCAAGAGATTTGTCCAGCCAGAACCTGGATTGCCAGACAATGGAAGTCAAAGTTCTCTGTTCAGTCTTCTCAAGATCTGAGTCATTGTCACCTGGACAGAGGTGAAGGGGGAGCTGGGTGTTCAGCGCTGGCTGTACTTCACAAATACAGAGTAACAGCAAAAGACCCTTCCCCCTTCTATCAGTTCCCAGGCAAATGCTGTCTTGATTAAAAGTGTATCACCTACTGGTCTGGGAAGGGATGAGGAGTAACATTTCCTTGGGTTTTTTAAAATTTAAAATCATGGAAATTGTGTGATGTGGCTAGTTCTCAGACAGACTAATTAATCAAGGCAAAATTATGACCGTCCCCAATATTTTTAGCAAAAGGTTTGCAATAGTAATACGCAAATGAAATGGGAAAAACATCCACGGATGAGGGATTTAATCTCGTACTGAAGTATCTCTTTGTGCCTCAAAGATTTTGGCAATGTGCGTTATTTCCTTGAAAAGTTTTAATGGAGAATTCTTAAAAATATAAATATAAACCAATAAAGTTTATGATGCAGAGGAAGTCTGCAAGCTGAAGAGGCTGCATCATATGCAAAGTAGAAGTTATTGTCCAGCTCTCCCATGGCAAGGCATTATGTAATACTCGTTACACTGTGCTGTTAGCCTCCAACATTTTACAAAACAGACTCCCCCCAGCACATACAGGGGGTACACACATCTTCTAGTTCGTAAAAGAGAGATAACTTCTACCAGATAGTCTAGAAATGGGTCCAAAGGTTAGGACTAAAACTTGGAAATTTGCTAGGTGCTACTCGTACAACTGATTTAAACCTGAAATCAGGCTTAAAATACAATTTGGATAATAAGATTGCAAATTTTTTACTACACTGATTTTTGAAGAGAAGTCAGAATTGAAATTTTCATGCTCTTGATTTAGCATAAGCCCTATAAGGATATTGAAACCCTATGCTGCTTTCCCTTGTAGTTGCACTTCTCAGAAGCACACAGAGGATTTAGGTCACTGGATGAAGCACCTGACTAGCTGTCTTCCATGTCAGGTGAGTGTCTCCATTCCCATTACAAATAATGGAGATTTAGTCAATATTCACACCTATTCAGCTTAACCCAACTTGACATTTGATCAGCTAAATGGCTCCTGAGGCTCTACCGCCCATAACTGCTACATAGGCACCTGATGGATCTGCAATTCCTTCCCTTTTCTCTTCTGGTAACAGCCCTGGCTGTTCCAGCCATACCCCACCACCCCGACTTGGGCCTGCCTTGGTGGGGTCTCCTGCAGACAGCTCTTCACTGAAATAAATATCCACTAATCCAACACGATGCTCACCTCGCTCAGGGCCCCTCACAGCTAGCAGAGGATATACATTTTCAGACATTAGAAGCATTCCAGTTTTTCAATTGGCCACTAAAACATGGGATTCCGAACTTGCTGTCTTAGACAAATACTATGGTTTTTAATAGCCCTTTTTCTTTATGCCACTGCAGAGAATACACTGGTTTAAGCATGCAGAGTTAGAGAAAACACATTTGCCACATGCCCCTACAACTGAAAACTCCATGCACACTTACACCAAAATGAAAATTAACAAACAATAACTACATACAAGACTGAGTGAGATATGGAGTAAAATAAAGATGGCGGTACTTTTAAAAAGTACCTTCAGCTGAGAATAAAGAACTATGTTCTTGCAACAATATTCACTTTCAACTAGACTGGGCTGTTCAGAGGACAACAGCTCAGTCCAGTGTTGCATAAAGATGAAACTATTACACAGGATGTTCAATTAACCTTCTTATTCCTTTTGCTCCAGGGACTCACTGTTAACACTCACGTAAGAAACCTCCATAGCGGGTTAAAGACCCACTGTAAGAAACAGAATTAAAACTCATGTACATACGTTGTTCAAGAGCTGGTTGTGACTATTTCCAGCCCCCGCTGATGTCCAGCACTATTTCTCAGGGACACGGGGCCGTGTCCATCCCAGACCCGCGGCGGCCGCCAGAGGGCACCTCTAATCCCATTGCCATCCATCCTGGGAGCCACCAACCAGCGTTCATTGAACACAGTAATTTATACGAAAGGGATTGAAAACACGGCATCTCCGCTCCCACATTCAGAGCACATTCATCATTCAGCAGCAAGGTAAGTTACAGGCATAAATTCCAAGTCAGGAGAAGAACAAGTCCGTGCGATTTTGAGCACTTTCAGTTGTTTGTGGGTTTTTTCCATTGTAATGAGTAGCTGCTAATAAGGCTAACCAAATTACTACAGCTTTAGTGTCTAATATAAATGTGTTTATCACCTGTGAAATTCAAGATGACTGAATTTGGAGTCTGTCTGAAGATGCTTAGCAATGCACAAGCTATTCACATGCAGGAGTGGTAATGGCACTCACTACAAATAGCAGCTCTGTGTTTTAAATCTGTAATGCAGCTTTTCAGTCCAGAAGAAATTAATCCTTAGACTTGTTACAAGCATGATTGCACCAAAGCTTTTATGGCTGACTGGGGTAGAACGTGGTTAAAGAGAACTTGGTTCAACCCAGCTGCCTTGAGCATTGACCACCAGGATGCCGTGGCATCATCTGCACCATCATGGGCCAGCACCAGGGAACTATTTGGGTACCCGGTCCATGACAAACTCCATGGTGCTGCAGTTCCCTCACCACAGAGCCCCAGCCTGTGTGTGGACGATTGCTGCGGGAGGGGGGAAGGGTCACACAAACTGCACAAAGTTTATTTAATTGTATATGCACACACTTGAGGGAATCCACTATGGTGTAATTTTCTTGTAATGAGATTTCAGGTGGCTTGACACTACAAGGCAACTCTTCATCTAAATGAGAGGCTACGGCAATAATCTAAAACCACGAGAAAATCTTATCTATAGGGAAAAGGAGGACCTTGTTTTATGGCTCATGGCTCACCTATTCTGACAATGCTGATCTCCTCCTTTCTGGTTGTCCGTATGGATAAACCCACCTCCCTCTCTCCCCAGAGTTCTAATATGTCTATGAATACCAAAAATTATTAAGTCATGTTTAAAAAAAACCAAACCACACCCTTTCACACTTTTAACCTTCACATCTGAGCGAACCAAAAAGGCAGAAGTCAATCCCTCCATTTATACCAGAGGAAAGCTCTTTGCAGGAAATACATTTTAAGGAGAAATGGCAGCACCAAGGACATTACATCCTGAAGAGTCACAGGGTAGAGAACAAGAGCACAGAATGGAAGTTACACACCGTATGGTTTGTTAGGTGCTTGTCCTGCATGCAACAGAAAGTACACAATTAAGTGAATAGCAGAAGAACAGGTAACAAGAGACTTAACCAGATGGAGTATGTGAAGTGTTAGAAAGGACCAAAAGCTCAATTTCCTCCCCAGAATAACTGACTCTGGGAAGAAAAATGAAAAGGAGGTGAATGCAGTCGACGTAGCAGGCAAAAGGAACATTTTTTTAAAATCCATTTTAGACACACTGGAAAATGAAATGATTGTAAAGAGAAAAGGAAAGTATATTTCATCAGGAAGGGCTCAGAATGCTACGCAAAATATTTGGAACTGTTGTCACAGTGAGAGCATGTAAGAGCTTAAACACTCTCAGTTTCTGCTTTCTCCCCCTATTTTTCCTTTACAAAATCTTTTGAGTGCAACACTGAAAAAGGGAGATAGCAGACAGTATAAAATTAGAGATACAGTCCCTTCCACTGGCTTCTGAAAAAAACTCCATGGATGTTTAATGGATGTGCTGCATTCCCAACGTCTTCATTCCCCTCCCTCTAGTCTGATCTCTGCACTTTTTTGCTACTGCCAGTTTCAATAGAAATAAGGATAAAATAAATAAGATGCATATTTAATTATAAAATTAATAGAGTATATGCATTTCATTCTTTAATTACAGGCTAGTTCTATACTATGTTAATAAGCCAAAGCAGTTTACAAAAAAAAGTAATGCTACTCTGCATGTTCACAGAGCTATTCTAATAAAAAAAGTGGTATTTATAGGCTCGGATATTTTAGGAGTATCTAATCTAGTTTAGCAAATATATTGTTTTTAAGCAAACTGACTCCTGATTTGAGGAAATAGAAGACAAAGCCTCCCCTGTGTCTCTCTCTACAATCCAAAGATATTCTTCAATCCTAAGAGCTATTCTATTATGTATCCACACATTTACAAAAAAAATTTTTAAAATCACTTGTTGGATAGTATAAGCCAGTACTGGTAGTATTAGTAAGTAAGCAATCTCACTGATAAAACCAGTTAAAAATTTTCAAGCTGCATTCTTGAAAACCCCACAATCAAAGCAGCAGTAGATACACTGAGCAAGACTCAAACTGTGATTAACTGACTGACACACAGTGAGTTTGAAGTGACATGCAAAGGGGAAAAAAAGGAAAGAAAATGAAAGGAGATACAAACTGAGACTTAGAGACCAGCTTTACGTCCATAGTTTGGATTCTTGAAATTGTTAATAGGGCTCTTGTATATTGGATTTTCTTGCTGAAGTAAAAGAAATGGTCAATATCGAATAATTCAATAGGAAAAGAAAAGCAACATTCTCTAATATCACTGAAAAAAAATCATGCTATATATAAAGAAAAGTGTTAGTAATCTTTTTCCCCACTACAAGATTAAGTAATTTTCTTAAATGAAACCAAAGGGCTTCCTAGGACAAATTAAAAAAAAAAAAAAATTTCTTATCAAGCATGTGGGGACATTGACTTCTACAGAAGTGTAGTGAAGGGGTTCTGGATTAGCAGACTCCTGACGTTGCCCAGAGGCAGTGATTCCGTAGCCTATGAAAGCCTATATGTGGGGAGCTTGTTTTTCTTGCCTTGCTTGTTTTTCTTTTCTCTGTTGGAAAAGAGCTGGGAAGATTTCAACAAACCAGCAACAGCCCCGATTTTGTGGCTTTATGGAAGTCTCCCAAGTAAACCTGTGTGAGTATTTATAAGATCTCCTCAATGACTGCAAAGTTTCCTTCTTTGCTTTCTACAGAAATGACTCATCACTGTAATAAACATTTTAATCATATGTTGTAAAGTGTGGTAGAACTGCAAAGCTGAGCTGTTCTGTCACCATTACATTTTCTCTCTGAAATGTTATTTAAATCTGAGTTACTACTCTCTTTTCTGCCTTGAGAAGTACTTCTCTTAGAGGACTGGTTACAATCCGAAACACTTAAAGGCACACGAAAAAGAATCTATTTTTCCTCTGCTACTGCAGCTTTTATACATACGAAAGCTTGACTCACCGTATCCCACTTGGCATTCATCTTCTCCTTTTCAAACTTAGCAAATTCTCTTCTGTCGTGAATGATCATTAGTAGTTTCCAAATCAATAATAATGCAAGTCCAATAAGAACAATTCCAGCAACCACACCGGCTACAATGGGAATGATGTCAGGACCGCTGGGGCACTCTGCGGAACAAAGCAAGGGAAACAGGATTTTACAAACTGGCAAAAGTAATGCATATCCAGACGCTTTTAACGTTTGATTTTGTACTGAAGCCAGTATTTTGAATATCAGATATGCCAATACTACTTTTCTTTCAAATAAGAGAATTTTTGCAGGATGTACATCCTGTAACATTCTAGCTTATTTTTATCCTTCTAATTCGTGTTTGATCTTAGCAACAGAACAACTCCTGTTCTGATGATAAAGTCTATACACTGCTAACCCTTTACGCTATTTATCTACGTATTAAAATAACTGGCACCTTTATTTTAAACATTTAAGAGCTCCAAGTTAAAGGTGGTGGCATCTGGAGCACAAATGCTGACCAGCAGAACAGGCCCATACAGAAACACAGAATATTCTGAGTTGAAAGCGACCCACAAGGATCATCGAGTCCAACTCCTGCCCCTGCATAGGACAGCCCCAAGAGTCACACAATGTACCTGAAAGCATTGTCCAAATGCTTCCTAAACTCTTGTCAGTCTTGGTGCTGTGACCACTTCCCTGGGGAGCCCATTCCAGTACCCAAACACCCCCTGGGTGAACAACCTTTTTCTAATATGCAACCTAAACCTCCCCTGACACAACTTCAGGCCATTCCCTTGCATCCTGTCACTGGTCACCAGAGAGAAGAGATCAGTGTCTGCCCCTCCTCTTCCCCTCATGAGGAAGCTGTAGACTGTGATGAGATGCAAAGTGATTTAAAGCGGCTGACACAGAAACAATAATCCTCCATATTGAAATCCAACTCCACTATTAATATAAAATTCTCAATAATCACAAACTGAAGAACGGCTTTTGCAGAGCTCAGAGCACAGACTTAAGGAGTCAAAAGCAAATTAACGCAGCTCCTGTGCAACAGAACAACTGTCAATAGAACAGCTTCCCCCACGCTGCAGACTCCTTATCTTCATAGCTGCCTCTGCAAGAGTGAGGGAAGCAGGAAGGAACATGACAAGGAATTCCTTGGGAACCACGGAACAAGTGTCTGCTCCACAGAATACAGCTCTACTGGCCAGAGCTTGTTCCTCCAGCACTTGTACGGCACGAAATTAAGGCACGTGCACGATGGGCTTGATTCACCTCTGAGCTAAGGCAACGGAAGTTTACGCATGAAGAAAAAATCAGGCCCCAAAAGCGTAGAGCATATATGGCTTGTCCTAGGACACAGGGCTCAAGTTCCTCCTCTATACTGTGGACTACATTTGTAAAGAATTTAACACATTCTGAATTGAAGCACTATTTATTTCTAAGAGCCACTGGCCACTGGTCTGTGTTAAGCGATGATCATCAAAATTATAAATTCTGAAAATTCCTCAATCATATAATACAGCACTAAATCTCTAAGGTGTGCATTTTCTATCAGGCTTATAAAATCAGGAGACCACAAACTGCTCATGTACAAACCCAGAAATTTTGCACTGTTAGATGCAACATCCAGTGATTCAAACTAACAATACTCTTGGTAAATAAATGGTAAATTACTGATGGAGCTATAGAACTGTTCTCATTTTTTTTTCCTATCAGAAGATTGATCTATTAATGATTAACTAAGCAAAATGGTTTTGGGATGTATTATTGAAGGTACCTCAGTTAAGTAAAAGCAAAGGTAGCCAGCATAAAATAATTAAAGTAGTTTGCAACATGGTACATAATTTTATGTACACTGATCCCAAATTATTAAGAAAAGGGAAAGAAAAAAAGCAACAACCCCCGCCCCACTCCACTGTTTATAACCTGTAGCACAAGCCTAGCAAAAAAAAAATTATTAACATTTATCTAAATAGAACTTGCTTCACGAGAGATAAAATAAGCCTGAAGGTACATCAAATGCAAACAGGAAATGTTTCAACAAATATACATATTTGATTGACTTTTTGCTTTTAAAAAATAGAATCTGTTTCTGTCAGCCCAAGGGTTTGAAAAATCTGGATGTAGGGAGACTTACGTTTTTCTAAAGCCACTCAGACATGCACAACTGTCACTCAGGGAACAGGTACCGGTTTCTGAATGCATTTAACTCACCCAAATCAACCAGAGGTACTTTGTAGCACCCAACAACTGCACAAATTAACAACAAAGGGGGAACAGGCAAGATGGTGCTCCTACCTGGGGTCTCCACCACGTGGACATTGGCTTCACCATTTGAGTTGACAGAATAAGTGAAGTAGAACCAGCAGTCATCAACATCCTTCTCTTTGCAGTGGGACAGGGGATCGGGCTGGCCGGGCTGCGGCAGCTTGTCCCGGCTCTCCACCCGCGTCATGTTGAAATGCATACACTCCTGGGAACACGTTTCCTTCTTCTCTCCCTTATCGAAAGCTCTGCACTGAACGCAGTCCCTGGGGAAGGACAAAACAGAGGCAGCACTTTCGAATGTGTTCACGGAAGATTCCTAGCATTTAATCTAAAGAAATGTTAAGGAGAAAACATAAGGAAAAAAGCCCAAGAAAAACCAACCCTTTTGCTGTAAAGGTCAGGAAAAAGTAAAGCAAGAGATGGCTTTATACCATTCAGAACATTTATGTACCTTGAGATTAACAAAAGCCCTTTTCACAAATTCCTCTTTCCCTGAATGACCCACAAGCTTCAAGGACAGAAAAAACCCCAAACTTTTTCAACACCTCTACCTGGAAAATGAATACTGTCAGAAAAGGCACTGTAAGAACAGGGCATTTACACAGTGGAACAGTGCCTGAGACACAGGTTAAAAAGAACAAACTGAGTGACAAGCTTTACAGTGAGCTATTACTGAATTATTCATTGAAAAAAGCAGATTGAACAGGACTTTTATACTACAAAGACCAAGGTTTTTTCTCAGCACAAAGTCACTTGCACAGGAATCAGCTCAGCCACTAATCCTAAACTTATTTCAAAGTTTTCATACAGAAAATGCTAGGTTTCAAAAAACCTGGATTTCCAAAGGGAGGGATGCAAATTTCACTGGCCCACACAGGACTAGTTTTAGTTTTAGACTGTCAGGTTAGGCTTTTTCAATAGTATTTCAGAATAAAAGTTTTAAGCAAAAAGCTCAGTTGAAGTTTTAACTATCAAAAGCTTTGTTTTGAAAATCCTCACATATAAATATCACAAGCTCCAATGCACAGATGCTGGGACTTGGTTTTCTAGGTACATACTTGTGCTCTGCACAGACACCGAGGCAAGTCTGACACATCTCACACGTGGGGCCTTGGAATTTGGGATCTGTACAGTTACAGGTGCCACATTCACAGGTTCCTCTTCCATTGCAAATCTGCCCATTAGATGCCATACACGGTGTAGTATCCAAGGAACAATCGCAGGCGCTGCCAGTGAAGTTGGGGAAACACTCGCACACTCTGCACTTGCAGATGCCATTTCCTGTGCAGCAGAAAGGTGTTGCAATGAAATCAAGTCTAATATAAAACATAAAATCTGTGACAGTGAGAAATAAATGTTCACCACCTCAGTGCAGAAAAAAGAAAAAGAAACCATGGTGGAGAGATAATGATTCTAATGAATTAAGAGGTACAAAATGGATTTTAGCTCCTTGAAAACCTACTTGCAGGCATTTCTCCCCTTTTCCCATTCTCCTATACATTTGGATCTCCTTTCATAAACAAAATAGCAAGACTCGGGAAATCAGATCAAGAACACTATAATGTGATGACCACATCCCCTGGGTGGAGAGCATTACAGCACTGCTTCAATTCACAATCTTGCATGCATACAGATAAATTGACCTCTCCTGTCTTTGTACCTATCACTAGACAAACGTATAAAGCAAGACTTAAAAAGATGAGGAATGCACTAACTGAGCATTCAAAACACAGAAAAATGAAACAGCTTTGGCTCCAGAGGACACCAATGTTCAGCTGTTGCACTTCTGACCTCACAACCCAACTTCATGCTCCTTACACTCTTGACACAAGAAACAAGATACCTTTATCTTGATCTAGATGACAAGGAAAGATCTTTGGCTACACCCCTCCTTCTCCTATCTCTGAGAATAAAGTGTTTCAGACAACACTTTACCGTCACCTGTGTATTTTATTTATACAGGTCCCATCCTTTGTGGAACTGGTGAGCAGTAGTGGATTCTGAGCAAATCACAAATGAAGTATTCTCATCACTCAGAGCTTAGTGGCTTCTCTGTTTTATTTTTGTATCACAGACAACACTGAGGTAGTAGTTACACTCCTACTGGATACTTCCACATGCAAAGCAGCAAAATAATTTAGATGCTGACTGCTGAATGGTTTTCTAAATTGCTTTTGATTTCAGGAATTAACTATCATCAAAGTCTTGCTTCAAGAGCTTAAGGTGTTTTTCTGGATTTTGCACATTCTCGTCTACACTTACCTTTCAGAACAGTGTCAAGCAGTTCACTGGTATCCTGTCAAGCACCAAAATCAAGCACTCACTATTACAAGTAAGCTGAGGGCATTCTCTCTTTCTGTTGACACAGTGGTTACACTGAGCCAGTATAACATTACAATCTCAGGACAGCTGTCTCAGCCTTCTTTTCTGTAATTACCTGAGGGCAACTCTGCAATAAACGGCAGAACTCAAGTTCACTTTACACCCTTCTTGGAGCTGTGATTCAAGGAAGCTGAAATGTGCTTTAACAGACTACATGTTCAGAGGGCTGTTTTATTAATAGACAGGTGTTTGCAATCACTAAACCTGTGAATATTCTCATCTCTGTTATCAAATGGCTGTGATCTTTTAGCTAAGTATCCCTACTCTACGGGGTAGAAAAGACAGACTTGTAAACTGCTGACCAGCTTTGCCTGCAGAAAGCTGAAGCATCTCTCACCTCCACAGATTAAACCATTTGATCGATCACAGTTGAAGTTGTCACATTCACAGTATTTGCCAGAATACACCTCATTGGTGTTTTCCCTTTTCTTGCACACGCATTGTCCACAAATGCATTCTCCATTGTTACTGCAGATTTCTGTACTGTTCTCTCTCCTGCAGTAAGCATCCATATCCTCACTATTTACTTCATCTGTGCTACATTCACATAGTCTTCCAATACGTCCTTCATTACACCTGCAAGGTAAAAACATGACTGAAAATGTAACCTTAATTGAAAGTCACACAAAAAAAGGCCACAAGAATAGCACAAAGAACAGGAATAAAAGTGACTACACTCTCAAGGGATGGTCCAACTTAAACTTCAAATGAGGTTTCCAGCTGACACCTACATACCAATTCTTGAAGGCACTGGAACAAACTGGACTAAGTTGCTCTTATGCTGATTATTTTACCTGATATTCCAGGTGAGAAACTATGTGTCACCCCCTCTAACTAAACTGTCACATAATCATTATTAATCCCTCTCTCATGTGACAGAACAGTAATTATTTCTCAAGTGACAGCAACTGTTCACTGTAGCTGCTGTCATACTTCAATGACAAGATTTCCTATGAACAGCAATTAAGCAGGAGAGTAGATGATCTTCAGAGCTGCTGAGATCTTCAGGGATCAGCACTTCTCATTATCAAGGGTAAGATATCAATGAGCAAATGGAGGTTGCTCTTGTTCCCATCAGTGATCAACAAACTGTTACGGGGTGTCCATCAGTGACAAGAGATCACTGGGAAAGTGCTGCATTTACAAAAACAAAAGGCTGTGCTTACCCATGGGCCTGTTGTCACCCACGGGAAATCAAGTGGACACCAGTGACAGTGACACCAAATATAAGAAGTCTTTCTACACATAGATGGGAAAATCTGTTATGCTTATTTAAAAGGAACATCAAAAACTGACCTGTATCCTTTAAAGTACTCAATCAAGGCCAAATTTTAATTCTGACTCATACAATAATGCTGATCTAATGATCAATATTTAAGCATAGGGATTATTTGCAGAGATATGGCAGTATTTCAAAATATCCTAAAAGAAACAGGCCTTTAACAGCAATTATTGTCCTTTCACTAAAAAAATGAGTAAACCCAAGTAAATCGTAATTAAGGAAACAAAGATCTTGCTCATATTTCTCTTTTACAAAAAAAGTATCTTTTTATTTACCTGCATGCACCACATTCAAATGTTCCATTTCCTGAGTGGCAGGCTGGACTATTAGGTTCTCCTTCACTTTGACACTGACACTCACAGATGAACTGGAGATTAATTTCCACTTCTTCAGTGAATCCCAGTGGTTTAATTTTAATTGTTTCATTTTGTTCTTTCTTTGGACATTCATTAGCTGTTATATTAATCTCAAACCTAACCTGCAAAAAAAAAAGTGGAGTGCCATGTTACTACGAGGAGTTTTGTCTGTACTATTAAAAAGAAATGCTGTGTTGGACACTTCAAATGCATTTTGTATTTGAGTAGCAGCACATATACTCCGAGTTACCTCATCTCCAATTGAAATGTTAGAACACTTCCTTCCATCTTCTTGTGTGTCGTTTACTCCATTCTTGCAGAAAGACTTGTAACTGATTGTCACTCCTTTTGGTAGCTTAGTATTTTCCAGGATAACCTCTGAAGAAAGGGACTGAAACAACAGTAATTACCTAACTTCAAACTGAGTTGCAGAAGCGTTTTGCTGAAGAACAGACATTATACAACTAAGCACCAAGCCCACAGGCACACTGGAATTATTTAAGTTCCAATGTGCTGAGAAACACCAGCCCAGGGCTGCCCAAAGTCACGCTGTGGTGACCCCTTCTCACGTCTGAGCCTGACAGGGTCAGGGCAGCTTTCCACAGATGTTGGAGGCACTTGTTTACCCCATGCATCCCAAAGGAGAAGTGAGGCTCATTTACACACAATGCAGCAATGAGGAAAGTATTTTGGAGTCAAACCCAGCAAAATGGCCTTTTTTGCTAACACTTGGAAAGAAGGTAAAAGTGAAGATGCTGAAGAAACAGTGTGGGTTTTGGTTGTGAATTTTATTTTTTGAAATGGAAAACATGGATGATAACTCTACTTTGTAATGCCATTTTAAATGGCTTTAAGAGCGTATCTTTTTATTCATCTAACCTCTTACTGCCATAGAGTCTGAGTGTTTAGTGTGGTTTACAGCAATGGAGTATATTTATAAGTGTGCTGTACTAACAAATCCACCTTGGAGTCTCTGCTTGAAAAAGCTTAGAAGCATGAAAAACGAATACATCCCGAATAAAATCTGAACTTACATTGTATGCATCAATGATCAGCTGAATCACGTTGCTGGAATTTGAAGACAATGTTCCCACTGCTGATTTTGGTATCAGATTTTTCAGTTCCTTTCAATATTTACAAAAATAGAAGGAAAATTACCATCTTACTAGCAAACAAAGTATAATTTGTGGCATAAAAGGTGATACAATGTGATAGTGGATTAACTAGTCAAGATCAAGTCCTTCAGAAAATAAAGCTGTGTTGCCAGTGATGAACACAATTTTTGAGGTTATACACAGCCCTACTAGCAGAAACACCCAGCCTTTTCTTCTCCTTTGCATTCTCACTCTGCTTTTGGCAACAGAATACTAAGCCCTTCTCTTGTACAAGTTGACCACACACAATCTCTCTTCAACCACACTTAGAATACATTAAAAATAGGCTGGCATCTTTTTCCAACAAAAAAGAAAAAACATTTTGAATACAGTTTAAAAAAGAACCCCAAAACCAAAAAAACAGGTTAAAAGAAGGAAAAATATGCATGTCCTTTACAGAGTCATTTCCTATTGCACAATCACATCCAGCAGTTTAGTTAATTTTAAACATGAGGTATATAAATAGAGCACAGGAGACAAAATACGTTCTTTCATAAGTGTGTCCCCTGATTCAGTGTCCACACCCCCCTCAGCTATTTTGCTGTAAAAATGTTCACAAAAATTAGAACTGCAAATGTGCTCTCCACTCCCTCATACCTATAGGAAGAGTAGTATGGAGAAGGGGCACTTTCTCACTGGAAATTACACACACAGACAGTTCTGAGTTGAACAAGTAAAAAAGCTTAACAATAAAGTATGTGGGTAGCAAAATATTACTTTCATGATCAATTATTTTAACTTCAAATAAGGCAATTTTAATGACTTCAGAGTAATTTCTTTACCTTATAGACCGCCTGAAACTCTTCAGTAACAGCAAAGATTGTCTGAATATTGTTCTCACTAAGTTTCTGTACCAGATGAGCAATAGAGGGATAATCCTAAAAAATCAAGCATAAAATTAAATTCAAATTTGAGACACATTGCTAGAAAATAAGCAGAAAGACTCTGACATCGTAAGCACAAATAATCTTTAGAAACATACATACAACTCCTAACTACCCAGCTCACATCACAATTCTAAAGCAAAACACCCTCTGAAAACAAACAGGCATTGATAAGATTTCGTGAATGCCCCATGAAGATCGGTGTTTCTTCATATGGACATTATCACATTCCATGTCATATATAAGGTTAAATCCTTAATCTCAATGCTCCCAGAAAATTATCTTCAGCCCCTCAAAACCACTACCATTTGCACTGTTTCATAAAGGAATGATGAAATAAAACTGAATTAATTTTAGGTTTTTATTGAACAATTTTCACTCAAAGTTAGTGAACTTAAATATGAACACACAATCTTGGTAAAGCTTATTGTGGTAACCCCTCTGGTAAATGTTTCTCTTTCCACTTTTTGTGTGATCTCCCTTTCAATAAATCACGAAGGCAACGTTAACCATACTTGTACCATAAACTTTGCATCATCAGATTTCAGTCTTAAACTATTCAAGGAGATATTTGACAGTATTTTTCACACTAGTAAACTATTATGAAGACTGGTGAAATGATAAAATAACGGGACAGCCACCACAGTTTTCCAGGGGACATACAGGCCATTCACTTAAGAACTGTACTCTATGACCCTTGTGCATCCCTTCCAACTCAAAATATTCTGTGATTCTGTGTGACACACAGGATTATTAGTTATCAAAAGGTTAAAATCCAACAACATGTAATCATAGCATGAAAGTTGCTATTTCTTGAAATTTTCTAATTAAGACTGGATTAATTCTTACACATTTGCTTTAGTTAAGCTAAAGTCATTTGATGTAAACAGATAAATTTTCTAAAACACAATGGTCTAAAATTATACCAGATGACCCAATGAGTTCTTTTGAGCTTAAGCACCATAAAATATTCATTTCTCTAGAAGATGATATAAAGACTTACGTAATAGTGGCTCATTGTGTACACATTATTTTCCAGATGACATTTCCCATCATTTGGTAGAACAATTCCACCAAGTTTACCATCTCCTGCAAAGTGGAATCCAGCATCCGTGGAAAACACTAATAGCCTTGTAACATTCCTCCAGCCAATTTGCTCCTTGGGAAAAACACAAGCGGATTTTTGGTATTTTGCACCAATTTATTTTAAAGCATTGGGTACCAACACTTGAGAGAGAAATGCATGGAAAAGTAGACAGACTGAGGAGAAGCCACACTGCAGTGTCACCCTGTAAACCATTGATTCAGGCAAACCTTGGAAGCACTTGCGTTTCGTTAAATGTCCGCTCCAAAACATCTGCTGCAGGTTTTTCATCAAAGGCAAGATAGATTCTTTTGGGGATAGACCCTGTTCAGTTCTCATTAGAGCATCTGAAGAGGTTTTAGAAACCAGGCCCATCAGCCCAGCTCTTCAGGGCCAAGTCCAGTGCCATGCAATGCCCAGGCAGCCCCAGGACGCTGGTGTGCAGCACTGCTGCAGCACTGAACTGCCCAGCACTAGGCTCTGAAGAATCATCACACTTTGCCAGCCTAGAGCAGACCTGCACCCAGCACAGTGCTTCCCAGAGGACTGGCCCATGAACACCCTGGCCCACAGCTGCAGGGCCTAATTATGTAAACTGCCCTTTCCTATTTTTTTTTAATTTTTCCATGGAACTGAAGTCCTAGCTAATTTAAGGAGAGAAGACCATGTAAAACTGTCATATATCAGTTACCACCAAAAAACCCCTAGAAGGCTTATGATTAACACTGCACTTTTAAATTAAGAATCCAGATAGTTTCAGAAAGTCTTGAATCCATTGATCAACAGCAAAAATAATATGGTAACAAAGAAATAAACTTGGATATTGCTTTTTTGGGAGTCCATTTTCATACAGGCGCATAGAATAGTCTGTCAAAATGACAGAAGCAAAGAATCGTTAGGCCTTCAAAAATAAATAAAAACCAGTTTTCCATCTACTTCTATCTGAGAAACTAGTAGAAGTCACTATACACCAGATTTCTGCAACCACAATTACAAGGAGCTTACAGACCTTAAAGTAATCTGAGAAGAATTGCTTACTCAGGATTTCATACACTTTTAAGCAGAACCTGACTCTTATTCTACAGCAAACTTAAAAAACTTTGTCTCTACGTGCTGTGATCAGGACCTCCTGTTTGGCACTTTCACATTTCCCAGTTTCATTCACTCACTAGAGCTCTTCCTCACCTCCCCAGTCTTGCTAGCAGGAAGTGACAAATTCAAATGCCAGCCACCATAAAACATTAAGGATGCATTCAAACAGTTTCATCTAATAGAGCAGTAAAAAAAGAGTAATACACACTTACCCCACAAACTGCGACCTGCATTATTGCATCAAATCCACCTTCAGGAGAATCTAAGTTCCCAGAAATGTGCTGTTTACCTACAAGTTCATTGAATTTTTTTCCTTCACTAGTAAGGCTCAGCACATTTTTATAGCTAAATGGACTTGTACAGTTCTGGTCCCCCGTACAAGGATTTCTGAGTTTGGCTGGTGTTGTACTTATATAAGGCATCACAGTTTTCTCCACGAAAGAGCCAAAACCTAAGACAGAACAATAAAATCCCTGTAAGTTGAAGAACGGAAGTCTCATTTGTACTATGACACAAAAGAATTCAAATGCATTACAGCTGAACTGACATCAGAAATAGCTCTTAACTTGTTTATGTCCCACCTTCTCCATCAACACCAAAGACTTTTATGCTGTTCAACAGGTTCTATGTATTAGAACATCTGGCATAATACTGCTAAACTGAGAAAAAAAAATACTCTACATATACAATCATGTGAAAAACATCAGGAAGGAAACTTGGGGGGGTTTAATTTTTGTTTTTTTGAAATAGGCAAATCTTTCTTACCAATCCGAAAATCCGAAGTTATTTTTTCCATCTCTAACATCAGAGCCGTTCCGAGACTTTTCACATTCTCTAAATCATCTTTCATAGAATAGGAGAGGTCCATAAGATAATAAAGGTCAATGGGGTAGTCTTCAGCTCTCTTGAATTTTAATGAAAATGTTTGAGGTTCCCCTGTTTCAGAGATTAAACAACAAAGAGAAACCATTAAAAATTCCACAACTGCACTGGCAAGAAAAATGCCTTTCTAAGGAAAGGTTTGTAAATCTTTATAAGGGTTTTGAATTAGAGGCAAGTGATTTTTTTCTCCCGTTAACTGAAATGCTTAACACCAAATTAGGATGGAAAAAATGTCAACAAGTGTTTCTTTCAAATGTTCACCTTCATATTTCCAAGGTACTTTATTTCCCCACAGAAAGTATCAGCCTGCCAAAAATCAAACTTCTTGTAGTTGCTGCAATTTCAAATCTTAATACTTGCAATCATTCTAACAAGGTTCCTGTAAGACCTAATAGCACACATTTTCACCATCTATTTTCATCCAAGATGACTTCAATAATTCTCAGAAGTTAACAAACCACATTGTTTTAATAGGTTTATAAAAGAAAAACTAGCTCTGGATGGAATATTGCAAGTTGCTTTGCAACTACCAAGCTCAGAGCACAGAAATGGCAGCGAGAGAATGGCAAGTTACTATTTGCTGTGATCGCAAGCCCAGACCCTGCATTTTGCCTACAGAAGAATGTAGTCTAACTCTGATGCAGAGAGACAGTGCAGAAGGATTACACACACGTACCACACATCCCCTTTCCCAGAAAATGGAACAGTATTCTTTCGCCTATTATATATATGAAATAAGGAATAGAATCAATAGGATTTCCTGCTCCCCTCAGTCATTGAACTTAAATGGTAGTATTGCTGCTGCTTAAATTTGCTTAATAATTAGCAAACATTTGCTAAACATCAGCAAAATCAGCAAAGTGAGAAAACCATTTAGGCAAGTGAATAACATATGGATCATATAGCTATATAACAGGGTTGTCACAAAAAAAAACCCCAACAAAACAAAGGGGAAAAAAAAGCCATGACACAAAAAAACACCACAAAAATCTGTTTAGATTTTCCTTAGCTAATATTTCAAAAAGCCTGCACAGAAAGCAAGTATCCCCCTCTGCAAGTACACAGTCCCTCAGAGAACTTATACCAAGGAAAGCGCTTATAAACAGAGTAATAATCTTTTGGGTAATTAGATTCTGGTTGCCCAGGTCCCGGCTATGTTCTGATGAAGAAACTTCTGTGTCAACAGAGGAACAATAATTTGGTTCGAAGGTCACATTAGAAATAAATAGGAGCCATATCAAAATTGCAAAATGATTTTCATTACTTTCCTCTCCACATCACACTGAATCTGCTTCACATCACCTTCCAATTATTACTGCAACCATCACCAAGCAGCTGATCCCAAGTACAGGTTCTGCTTCCAGGAAAATACAAAGCAGCTGTTCAGTGTGTCTACAGTACCTAATAAATCTCCTTAAGGACAATCTCCATTGTGCTCAAGTGAGCCACTAGCCCTGTTCCTCTCTGCCCCCCTCACCTGAACGAGATAAAGTTCTCTTTAGGGGCTAGAAATGGTACACAACTACTTTGGTTTTTTCATTACTGTAGTCCTGTGTCCACATCTTTAGCCTCTGGAAGGTATTTTACATAGCAATCCAAAAATTGTGCTGCATAACTACAAAACCACTTTGTTCAGACATGCAGACTGCAGGAAACAGCAGTACTTCAAGCAAAAGGAAATGCTCTCATAACTTAACTTTAGGTTTTTGCTGACTTCTCTACTTTCATCCTATGAAGCACACTGTAGAAAATCAACTACAAAATAATGAAAACAAAACAATTTTACCTTTCTGATATCTCTATCATTCCATGTTGTATCAATTTTCTCCTAACTTCTATTGGAAAAATAGAACAAGTGCTAATATCTAATCTTTCTTAAAATTCAAACAGTATTTGGAGTATCTAAACACCTGGAACTGAACTCAATGGCTCTGTTATCATTCACATTATCTGAACAATAGTAATTTCTGTAACAAAATGGTTACACGTTCAAATCAAAAAATGCAGATGTGGTGGTGACAGAAAAATCATCCCAAAAGTGGGACGGAACTGTCCTTACCGACTCTTAGGTGCAGTGCTAATTTCTGTGGCTGGATCTGTGTAATGGCTTCTGGTTTCAGTTTCTCTGCAGCACCTTTCTTACGATTCGTTACTTCTCTATTTTCGAGCACCTGTTTGCTGCCTCTGGGATTTTCTATATCTTCCGCAGGGCAGCCTTTACTCTTCAGTGCTGCCAAGTCATCACAGCGGGCAGATGTTGGCTCTCCTTCTTGCAAAAAGTCCTAGAAAACACAAGCGAAAGAGTATCAAGTTTAAAACTACCTGCAAGTTGTTGTGTTCTACCCACAACTGCTCAAGCTACAATGATTCCATCTTTTCTTTTTCCGAAGTTCAGTAACAAAACACATGGTCTTGAAACATATTAAATGATACTAAATATATTGACTGACAACTCTTTACTCCAGGAGTTTGCATCTACTTATACTTACCTGTGTATAAGATACAAGTAAGATGAAAAAAAATAAAGCCCAATGTCACCTCCATCAGAAGTGGGACATCTGTTTAAACTGGCTACTCTAAAAGTGACTGCAAGTGGAAAAATCTTTCATTTTCACACAGTTGCCAATACTGTGAACCTACTTATGCAGCCTGCTTTTACATTCTTTCCTTTTAAATTAAGATTATATAAGTGTACCTTGGTACTGCACAACAAAGTAATAGCTGTATGTTGACAGAGCAGGGCAAAGACGGACAACTTTTATTTTGGGGAAATCCAATCTGAAAGTAACACTCACAAGCAAAACCAATCCTTAACTTTGTTCAGAACAACAAATTAACAAATCTTAAAAAGCTTAAACCTCAAATATAAATAAATAAGGCTTCTAATTGAAAAACTTGACAATTCTGATTCTGCCCCAGTCCCCAAAATATGCATATAAATAAATGTATACTACAGAGCTTGTTGCTTTTTGATGACACAGACCTACAAGAAATCTGACAGCTCAAGGCCAAATTATAAAATTAGTCAGTTTAATTAAATGTTGCAAGTTTATAAGCTGGTTTGGGGAATAGTAAGTAGGCAGTATATAGAAATAAAGATACATTATCATCTCCTAGCAAGAAACAGGAAAATTTCTCAGTTCCCAATAACAAACCAAAGAAGAGCTATAGAAAACATTTTCTTCTCTTTTTAACCTGAAGAAGATACATCAGGATACACAGCTTGTATCTTATATTTTGCAGTTTCCCGAACTTAATTTTTCCTAACCTAAGAAAATACTCTTTTTGTCTCATAATGAAACAAACCACCCACCCACACACAACTATCTCCTACTCCTCAAGTCTACCAACAACAGAAAACTAAAATTTGAAAATCTTTCTTTTAGAAGAAAAACCCCCTTCAATCTCTTTCCTTACTCCACCTACATCTGTCTAAAATTAGCTCTTACTCTAATGTCAATAGAAGAATATAATTAAGCATACCCAGACAGACTCCACTTTGGAGTAATTTTAAGTAACTATGAGACAGCCTATAGGGTCTGTATACACTTAGGATTTAGAAAAGGAGAAGTAAACACATTGTGAAAAACATTTATACTCAAACCAGAAAATCACAGTATTTGATTTTTTAAGTACAAATAAGTATCGAATTGAAGAACTAAGGAAACTACTATTAATGAAAACGGACATTTCTATACGGTTTAAGTATTCACTTAAGTTTGAAACCAAAGGAAAAAACCAAACCATAAAAAGAATTTTGCAACACTTACTGTTTTTTTACACCAGCCACAGTTCGGTCCCGCTTGTATACATTCTCCACATGACTTTGCATTAGCTTTTATGCAGTCACTTCCACCTAGTGAGGAACGCAAATCTGTCACTTTGTTTATAAAAAGGCGTTTACAACAACAGCATTTCACTGTTTCATTCCGGCTTTGTAAACTAAGTTCCAACTACAGACAGGTTATTAACATGAGATACGACTGACCTCCTGCCATTAGCATTTGTCTAGTGAGGATGTATTTATCCACATAAATAACTGCTAAACAGATACAGTTTTAGAGCAGCATTAAACTACTGCGGTGCAATCAAGTGCCTTACCTTGCTGTGCAAATCCATGCCATATCAAGCAACAGAGAACACAGACACGTGTGAGCAATTTGAAATTAGTCTGGAAGACAAAAACAGAAAACCAAATTGGATGATTTATTGTAATGAGTAAGCACAAAAAAAAAAAAAATCATGAAGTTATGGACATATAACTGTGTTTCAGAGGAGACAAGGAACACGGAACAAATGCAAATCAAATTATCTTAGTTGTACCAGCTGGACAGTTTTGCTCTAATACAAACCATGTTTGAGGGCTACACCGTATTTAGAAGCCATCAAACAGGGTAGCTTCTTACATTATTTTGAAATGCTCTTATGCTAGGTAAACCAGCAAGCTACGAGGAATTTGGAAATGCTGTTAACTTGGGAGGAAGAACCCAGACCAATCTTTTAACACCTTATAAAAAAATATTTATGCTCTGAATGTTATCAGAAAGAGACCTTTAAATAAAGACCACAGCAATACAGGACGGAAACAGAGCTTCTATAGTCACATCTCTGTTTCAAGATAAACACCAAGGCCCTTTACAAAACATCTTCTTTGCAATCTTCAAAGGGCATTTTACAGACTATGCACTTAACACACCAAACTAGAAATTTCCTCTCAAAAATATGCATCACAGAGCATCCCTGACATGAACTCTACCCGTACTTTTTCTTCTTTAGACAACAGAAAATTTAGGGATACCACCCATATCAAAGAAAAAACCACTCTGTTCAGTGCTATAAGTATTAATGAAAGGCTAAATTTTTTTCTACTGTAATAGCAGGTAGTCAGCCAGGGTCAGTTATCGAATCTTTTAAATTTTGCTACTATTTTAAATTCTATTTCTTTTTTATTCATTATAAGAGTTCTGAGAACTTAGATAATAACGGCCAGTTTCCTTGGACATCCTAAAATGTTGTTGCTAATTAAAGCCGTTCCACTCATCCTGGAAACAGAAGTATTCTTAATAACTTTTTGTTCTAAAAAATAACTTGCAGTATAGCCAAGAGAAAGTGAATTTGGCAGAATATCCTAAAATAAACATGTCATTTTTCTAGAAGACATACTATTTTTTGGATAAATTATCATCAAAGTAAGCAATGCTCAAATTAGTACAGCAGCTGAGCTCAGGTTTTTGCACACTGATCTGGGGTTGAAACACAGTTGTTACTCTGCACATCCAGCCAGACCTATCAGAGAAGGAATGGCTGCTCCAAAATCTGATGGGGAAAGTTTCAAACAGAAGCCAAGCCTTTGCTAACAAATTGTATCCAACAACAGTATTAGATGGCTCATATTTTTCTGATAAATCATTTTGGCTCACTCTTCAGTGGATGCTATGGTGAGAGGACAGGCAGTGGAGTTTAGACACAGAATTAAGAGAATATGCTGTTGAATTATTTTGATAGATGTTATGCATAAGCACAAAAGAAATTACTGGTTAAAAAAAGAGGAAAAAATTCAACTGTGAATTATATTTTAACTTTCGAACACTACTTATTGCATGTATGCATCTCCAATTTCTATCTGCACATTGCTGCAAGTGACCAGTCCTTCATTCACAAAAACTCTCTTCCAGAAACACTCTTTTTTTAAGCCCCTCTGTAAGTGATCACTTAAGTTCAACCTGTGCAACCACAAACCTTGATCAGAGGGGAATGGTGACCCAAGGAACATGAACATGTGGAAGACAGATGAAGGGACTGAATCAAGGCTTGGAAAGACAGTGGTTAGGAGCTTGCTACCAGAGAAGAAGTCTGGACAGCAAGGCCTTATCAGGCTGCTCAACTTTTAGATTCCTTCTTTCCTGGTATTATGGTAGGTATGTTGTGTTCAGCAAACCCTGCTTCCCTCAAGTGAAAGAATATTTTGTTACTCGAGAAGCAGTTTTGCTTTTAGTACAGCCCAGAATGGGGTGGGATGTTCAGTACGAAAAAAGCCAAGCTGCTGGCACCAGTTGAGTACCGTCTTTTCTGTCAGCCTAGATGAGAAAATTATAAACAGTTCACCTTTTTAGGGCAGACTAAGAGTGGATGCACAGCAAGTCCACACGGACTATATAAATAAGTCAGCAAAGACGTGACACAGTGCTAAAGCTATGATTAAGACCATTTGGAAGAGAAACGTTCCAGTGGAAACGCATCCGCACGATGAAGGCAGCTCCGGGCACAGGCTCCCGGTGAAGTTAACAAGGACAATGTCCTTTTCCATATATGGCTGCGCCACTGCCTCTCCCGGAGCGAGGCCTGCCCTCCGACGCACGCAGCTCAGCTCGCCTCGCTTCCTCTACCTCCACAGCTTAACAGCTTTTCCAGCTGCCGAGGGCTGGGAAAACACGAGCAGAGACCCGCTGGTTTGGATGCAGTTCTGATTGCCGTCCAATGCAAGCAAAGCCGTGCACACCCTCGGCATCCAACCCTCCCATCGGCCGCTGCAGCGTCAAATGCACTCCCCTGGAAGTCCGCAGTCAGCACCGGGAACTGCCCTCCTGCAGGTTTTTCCACGGAGGGAATAAACCCAAACAAGTAACTCCCGAGTACGCTGGAGGGCCAAAGGAAGCCTTTGGAAACCCTTGGTGGAGCTACTACTACATGACGTGTCAGTACTCAACCACGGATGACTGCAACAGAAAAAACCTCCAACTGTTACAAGAAATAAATGAATATTTTTACGCAACATTTAACTATTTCCTATTACACTTGTCTCCCCTTTCTAAATCCTTGAAAAATGTTCCAGAATCCTTTAAAATGTGGGGGTTTTTTCTCCCTGGAAAAAAGCAGCTCAAAGCCAAGAGACTGAAATCTCTTTAATATCTCTTTAATCACCACTTGGATCCTTTTTAAAAGGCTGCAAATGGTGTGCTGTTGAAAAACTGATTTTAAAATTACTTCTGCATATTTTTGAACCATACTCTATTTTTGTTAAATACCTTAGGAAAACAAACATGGACATAACCTTGAATGCTTGGATTCAATGCTTTCCAAGTTGTATTTTCTTCCTAACCATCTCAACAGTAATGCTTGAAGAAAAGATTTTATTTATAAAATCAGCTTTGATGGAAATTTCTGAAGCTTTTAATTTGAAATGAGAGACTCATTAAGTGACAACAGCAAAAAGGAAGGATTATTTTTCCACAGAATTTTGAATTTGCAAACTAAGTATCTAGAACCTTCACATACTGCTAATCATTAAGACATTTAGAAATTAACCACTCCACAGTACTGAAGCCTTTTAAAATTTATTTATTAGAATGGCAATAGCATCTCTGCAGAAGATAACCTGCGCAAATGGGATCAAGGAATAAAGGTAAGAGTTATACACACATTTATTCCTTTGAAATTAAATACTGATGGCTGTGCTGCTCTCCTCTCATCACTCTCCAGCTCAGCACGGCCACAGGCCACAGTTTATACAGTATTAAAGCAATATTAACAACAACGTGTTAGGTTGCTGCAGTTTTATGCCCCTCAGCTGAACTGCTCCTCATCCGACCCAGTAATCCAGTATCCACCAAGCTGATGGCAAGCAAAGGAAAACAGTACATGGCATCTGCCCCTACTGCATTCTGAACTGTGCCTTACTGCAAAGCTTTCCATTGGAACACACAGTGACCACAGGGAAAACATTTAAGTGTGCAGTAAGAGCTGGGCTGTTGTGCACATGCCACCGTTTGGAGGCAGTATGCAGACAGCCAACTTACTCATATCCCCACACACCACTCTAATTGCACTTACAAACCTAGAAATGAATACACAACTCACACTTATGAACTCGCGTTCATGCTTCCCGCAGCCCGACACCTCTTTGCATGAGCTGTGTTTTCATGGGTTTAAATCTTGGTTTAGAAATGCTACACAGAACTGATTCCTCCTGGAGCTGATGTTTACAGACATTTTCATGTAGTGCAAAGATGGAAAGTCACTTAGGAGAGCTGCCCCATCCTCCTTGTTGATTATCTGCTCTTGTTAATCAACCTCCTGGCTGATTATTCTTACTGCTTTCCTTTTGATCAAGGCCAGCATTACTGTGGCCACCAGGAGGGATGGAGCAAGAAACGATCTGTCTGAAACTAATTCAACAAAGAAAGGGTCTTGTTTCTTCCACCTGGGTACAAAACCGCTTATCCTGGCGTGGCAGAAGTGGTGAGATGAGGACGGAGGAGAAGAGCGCTTGGAGGGGGCAGGGAAGCAAAAGCTCCTGCTGCTCAGCCACAGCCTGTGACTGTGTGCTGAACTACACTGGTCCCACAGCCAAGCCCCCACCCCACCCCCAGGCATGAAGCTCTGGTTAAAAAAGGAGCAGGAAGAGACACGTTTCTAAAATAAGCAGAATGAAATAGTCTCCCGAGACGCCTGTTTCAGGACTTGATGGCTACTCTGCTAAAACAGTTCCTTCTTCCCTCCCTCCAGAAGGTTTCCTGGCATTAGCTGAGGGCCATACTTTTCAGCGTGAATTTTATGGACCGGCAAAATGAATCCCATTGACATTTCTGAAAGAAAAGTGGGGGGAAAAGAAGGCACTGAAGAAACCAAACAACCTTTGTGACATGGGACAGCAATTACATAGACATTACAAACGTCTAGCAATGACCCTCTAATACTCTTCACAGCAGAACTCCCACAACAAATGTCATTAATTACAATCCCCAATTTGCCTGGACATGCAACAACTCTAAACATATCTGCTTGTACAACTATTCACTGTAAAGAAGCAATTCACTATAAAAGAAAGTGGTAAAATGGTATCTTGCTGTTCTGTGTTGAGAGAAGCGTACTGCTGAGTAAGATGCCAGTACAAAAAAAAGTTTTACACAAAGGAGTTACTTTTGATTATATCTTCCAAGTCTGTGGTATAGATTTTCCAACAAGTCTTAAATTGGTAATTCTTAATTTATGACCTTCACAGCTATCTTATTTACTCAGTGTTAATGTGATACTGAAGTATAGTTGGAATATATTGCACAGTAAATTCCAGGACCACCATTAAGAAACTACATGATGCATTCTTCATTAAACAAGTGTAGATTTGGGATAAACAATGGTGGTTGAATTGCCAGAAAAATTTTAATCAAAGAACCCAATCCTTAACTCAGCCTGCACAACTATTTGTTCCCTGGGTGCAGACCAGCCCTGTGATGACTGCCCTTCACAGAGACCCAGCTCCTGACCTTGCATCATCAGGGATGAGCTAGCAGAGCATCCCCATGTAGGGAAAATGAATTTGATGGGAGAAGTCAAGATGGACAACAGAAGTGCAGTCCCAAGAGCAGGACTTTGCAGCACACCAATCCAAATGGGAATGCTAGAAGTAAGCCTTCCTTCAGCAGCCTATCTACCAGCTACCAACAGCATGGCTCAAGACCATGATGTTCCTTCTGCCCCTGGTGACTTCACAGACGTTAACGCAGCAGATTTTGAACTGCTTGCAGTAATATGGAAAGAATGGGATGTTATCGCAGACTGAAGTGCAAAATAAAAAATTCTTTAGCACTGAAATAACTTCTACACAAAAAGTTCAGCACATCAAGACTGCTTACTCAAAATGTTTCCTCAGAAAACTTTAAGGCATAACCACTTCAGCTACCGTGACGCTACAGCATAAAAGAATCAACAGTCTTTCACATCGGATTTAACTTCTGTCTGTTAATTCTAAGTTAAGTAAAAACAAGTCTCCAAATACTCATGAGAATCACTTCCATGTACACTGTTTTAGCAGGGCATCACATATTAAAATAATACATAATAAACCAGTTAAGACTTAAGTTTCAATTACAAGAGAGTTAAAATCTACAGGAAATTGACTTTCTGCTTAGGTGAGGGAGACCAGCTCCTCCATTCCAGTATGGTTCTGTAAGGCTACCTGCCACAATTAGTGTATGTCACTGTTAGTTCAGAAGATTCCCCTGCAGGGTTGGGAGTCAAAAACCAGATGAGAATACACATTTCTGCATGCCCGAACCATGAGAAAAGATATCACAATTACACGAGTTTGGCATGGAAATTACTGCACCCCACTCCTGTGCCCAGTAAAGTAGACAAACATAAAGAGTAACACAACTGCTAAGACTATGAGTTACACTACATTACTAACCACAGTTTATTCATACAGTTCTAAAAAATTTCCCAAGAGATCAAGTAGCTTAAAATTCACCAAAAAGGACTGAATGCAATGGGAAAAATCAGTAGGTGTTAGGTTCTAAAATAACCTTGTCTTGCTGAAATCCCAGCATGGGCACCTACATCACAGCCTCATCAGCTGAATACATGAAAATGTTCATGTACAAGTATGAGCAGGCTGAGGCCACAGAGAGAGAGGACATGAGAACAGAGCTGGAAGGCTGTTCATGGTATCATCTTGTGTCCCCAGAGTATGGGGTGTTTGTTAGTTTCTACAGGACACAGCTGCTTCAAGATTGAACCACTTAACTTCACAAGCACTCACTCAATATGGTTTGACCATATTATTGCTTTATATAGAATTTACTGATACTTGTTCCTGGGTTTCATAGGAGCTCTCAACTTACTGACAGTTCTAAATAATGGAATGAAGAGCAACTGGGTATTTTTTATGAAAAGTATTTTTTGGTTTTGATTTAAATTATGGAATGGAAACAAATTTGCCCAAGTTAGGTGCCTGGCTGCAGGGAATTGGGGTGGGGAAGATTTTTCTTGATGGAAGACATAAATTTCCTCTATAATCAGAAAAAATACAGGTGCCGATTTCAGAACAACTGCAGATGATAAAGTTTTCTGGTATCTGACATCTCTCTATCTTTTCTATGAGAAAGATAAAATGCAGTAGATCCAGCTGGGGCATGACAGAAAGTGGTAATGGATCCCAGATATTTTACAGTACCGTGGCATACACAGGAAGTAAGATAACTGGGCTCCAGTCCCTCCTCAGCCTCAAAGGGTTTGCATTCCCATCTCCTGGGAATGCTCTATCATCCTATAGGATATACTAGTAAGAGCTTTAATTAAACCAAAGCTGCTACACAGAACAAAAGGCACAGAGACAGAAAATGAGCTGATAGGTTTGTCTCTACTTTACCCACTGAAGGACTCATATGGCAGGAGGTAGATAAAAAGGTGTGTGGGGTTCCAGATACTGTTCCCTGTAATATTTTTTACAGATTTACAGCACATTGTCCATTAGAAAAACCAGAGACCTGGGTTCATGATCTGGAGTATGAACATTCTGTCTTTCTCACCAAATGCTCTACCCTGAAGGAAACTGAAGGGAAACAGATCTATGTTCACACCCAGACACGTAAGAGAGCCTCGACTGCAAACCTCCTGTGTCGTGGATGACGACTCTGACCAGTGCACACCGGGCTGAAATCCCTCTCTACTTGCAGACCTGACCAGTCCAAACTATATGGACTTCTCTAGGGACTTAAGTTAAAAGTGAATACAAGGACCTAATTACAAGGAACTAAAGGCAGCCAGGGAGCTTCTGGAAAGCCAGGAAAAGCCTAAGGAATGTAGACTTTTATGGAACATAGCAAACTTATAAAGGCAGGGTAAAATACATACTATGCCTTATTTCATTGTATTTATGTATGTGTTTCACGGTATTTCTCTAAGTGTTTTCACTAGCAATATCTATATATAATTTCTCTTAATGACAAACTCCTGCAATCGGCTGCACACCGAACTAATACTCATCACAAGCAAAACCAAGTGCCATAGCAAATTGTAAAGAAGGCTAGTGCTGCTAAAGCCCACTCAATTTATTCACAGAATATTCTGAGATGGAAGGGACACACATGGATCACTAAGTCCAGCTCCTGGCCTTGCAGAGGACAGCCTGAGAATCACACCATGATTTCTCTTTTCGTAAAATATTTCTATTTCAGAACCCACACGTGTCCAAATTTCATGCTGACAGTGGTGACAGAAGGTGAAAGAATGGGAAAAAGATGCACAGGGGCAACTTGAAGATACAGCTACCGACAAAGAGCCTTCATCTTTCTAGTCAGCAAACCCCAAGTGCAACCTTGATCTCTTCCCTTTGTTCTCATGCTTTTTTGGAGAGCACTGTGGTTCAGGCAGGACTAACACTGGTTAGTCAGCACCACTTTTGAAGGAAGGACCTTTTTCCAAACAGTGTGTGTACACACTGCCATGCACAGACAGCTTGTAATTCATGACTAGATCTTCACAGTACTACCATACCACAAATCATTATTAATTTGAGAACACCACTTTGCTCTATTACCCATCGTTGTCCCTGGCTTGGTTCTAACACACAGAAAGAGACTATTTGTAGAACATCTTTTTGACCTGTTGAATCATAATTTGAAGCCAAGATTCCACAGTTTAGGAGTTGCCTTGGACAGCATCGGAATGCTTGAAAGGCAGGTAGTACTTAGACACAGCTCATGAGAACAAGCAACCTGTGCATGATGGCCACATATAGGAAACTGTTTAAGAGAAAAGTCAGGTGCTCTTTCTCATGAAAATGTTCCTTTTTATTTCAATATTTTTCCCAGGCAGTTATCCACAAACTGCAATTTATAGTGTAAACTCTGACAACTGTATTTTGGAAAACTAGACTAACAAACAGGTGTATTGTGTTTAATGTTCAACACTAAATTAGGAGAGAAATACAACTCTGCATGTTCTCCAGCAGAGCACTGAGGGGCTTGCAGCTAGATCTCATTAAAACACCAGCAATGTGCTTTAAGTGTTGATTAGCACCTAGTTTAAACTAGAACACTTATGTCTTTCTCTGACAGTCCAAGTTATAACTACTTCCTGCTCTACATTCTACACTGCTCAAGCTGTTGTGCTTATAAAATCCCATGTCGGTGCATCCTGCCCACAGAAACCTGGGATTCCTACAAGGACATTATGAAGCTCTTTGAATTTTAGGAAAGGAGAAAACAATAAAACCTGCTCCTGTGCAGCTTATGCTGGTGTGCAGGCACCCTGCAGAGGCAGCACCTCTCCAAGCCGAAACCACTAACCCACCAAGCCCGTTGCTGATACTGAGGCTGAAAGTGTTTGCTGCATCTACAGCACCTCTATACATGCACACCTAGAAAGCTTCCTCTTTAAGGATAAATGTACAATGTGGACATGTGTCAATAACAAAAATAAGTCATTTTTCCCCTTAAAACTGTCACTGTCAAAAATATCCCTGTTCCATACTCTTTCAAACCTAAGTTTCCAATAGTTCAAGTACACCACAACCTTACTGACTCAAAGCATGTTGTCTCCAGAAATTTGTGAGAATTATCACTGTACCCAATTTCACTGTTATCAGTAGGCATTTTTCTGTAACAAATATTTCAGCATTTTCATTATTAAAAGTATCTCTTCACACAACTGTAAGTGAAACAGAATTTTAAAAATCTGTTGTTTCAGTACTTTTCAAATGCTTTTAGAACCATCAGTTGTTTTTGCTATAATAACTTAATTTCTTCTCTAGTCTAAATGTAACACCTTTTTTTTTGTGGGAGAAAGTGTGAACTGCATATTTAACTTGTTTACATAGTTCTTTCCAGTCTACAAGACTTCTTGGCTAAGTTTAGCATTTCCATCACAGATGACAATTAAGAATGCCACATAACGATTTAAGCCATTCTAGTAGAAAACATGGGGGTCTGTTCCATGGGGTGGTATTAAATTCCTGCACACTCTGCACCACTTACTACTTCCATAAAGAGACTATTTAATTTTGTGCAACTTAAACCTCACATTTATCCACATGGGGAAATGAAAAGTTTAGTTAAGCATATAAATATAGCTCTTACACAGCTGACTGTAACTGATGCTTCCGAGGCTGTACTGCCTCCATGACTGTCACAACATCTGGATAAACTTACTTTAATCCAAGCTTTTCTGTTAAAGGAAAAGCAGAACAGAGGCAAGTATGTTCTTAAGTAAAAATCTAGAGAATTTTGATTAACACAATGTCTCACGCAACTATTTCTTTAAGAAAAAACAATTGCAAATGTGTTGCTGGCTATTGCTGCAGGTACTGCAGGAAGCCAGCAGCTGGCACACCGCAAAGAGCAAACTCAGCGGAAACTTGTCAGTCGTTACATGGCAGAGTTCACCCACCAGGAGCTATCATTAACACTCAGGGTACAGTTTCAGCAGCTAAAACCCAGATGAAAGCTAACTGCAGCTGAAAGGATCAGCAGCGCTGCAGCATCTCCAAAAAAGCAATCTCTGGCCCTGCACTACCACTTGGAGACCTCCCCCACCTCTATCCCAAGCCAGCTCCACTTGGACCCTGAGATATCCCTTTCCCTTCCATATCAAAAGCCGCTTTCTGTAAGCCTCAGTGAAAACCAGACCTCCACAAGGACGGACAGAGGAGTGCTGAGGAAACAGCTTCTAAGAAGGGGCAGGTGGCTGATGGACTGACTGCCCTTCAAAAATACACTGGGCTCTCTGCTGCTAAACCAGCCTGAATTCAGGCTGTCACGGGCCAATCATCCTAAGCTGATCTTGGACGAATTGTTTATAAATGCTCTATAATACAGCCAGCCAGTTTGGGGAACTATTTTGATTTTATTTTTACAGGTTATCAGAATAAATTAGTTGGCCGAAAAAATTAACACAAGCAAAGAACAAAATACTGAACGATTTTAGGTCTGTTGTTGTTTGTTCGTATTTTAATTCAGAATTTGAATGGCAAGCACATAAAATAATGTTTACAGACAGTATTCAAATATTTAACATCAAGTTTTAAAAAGATTCACTATATATTCACTATTCAAATACAATTTAGAATGAGACTTGTACTGAAACAACTCTCATCCTAAACATTCTTTTAATGCCAGGTAAGTGTCCAGAAAAATGATCATGCAGAAATAATAAAAAACAGGTCATCCCACAGAACTACATACAGCCTTATAAATCTGTACTGATGAGATTTTGAATATAATTTAATTCTATATATATTTAATTTTTCATACATTTGTTATATATTTTTGTGTACATAACTAATGATGATTATTAATTCAACGGCAGTGATTACTGGCTAGGCAGAAGCACAAACTGAAACAATCAGTGGACTTCATCCAGATTTTGATGCAAGTCTGAGCACTTGCAAAAAGCTCAGAAATGTCAGGAAAAAAATAACTTCAGCCTTAAAAGACTTTTTAAAAAAAACCCTAAAAAATCAAAACCACCCAGACTCATCACAAAGTACTTCATAAAAAGCAGTCCTGGCCTGAACAACCTGCCTATTCATACACTTCTGCTGCTTTCCAGAGCAGGATTTTAAGTCTGGAGTCCACAGGCTGCTTCTAAGAGCACTGCAAAAGATAGTAAAAGATGAGATTTCTCATAGTAGCCAAGTCCATCTACCAGTTTGCTACCAGTGAACCCAGGAGATAGTTCAACTTCTCCAGACGCTAAAATTCCCCACTTCGCACCCTTCAATTCTCTGGTGCCAACTGTGGCCAATACTTTCACCTCTTAGCTGAGCCAGTGGAACAAGCTGAGCAATAACACCTTGCTGAGTGATTTCTCACCTGATCTAGCAAGTTAAGATGGATTACTCAAGTCAGAAGAGCACTGAAGCAGGCATGAGCAGATGCTGTGTGGTTCCACAGCAGTTTATGCCAGCTTATCTCTGGACTACCACAGTGCCACACGCTCTCGCTATGAGTTGCATGTTTTCCCGTTCCTCCCCTGGCTCTAAAGCATGTCCCTCGCAGTGCATGTGGTCTCACAGCTGCAACAGCTGATCTGGCAGAAAATTTATTTTTTGCCAAGCTATTTCTCAACCAGAACAGTTATTTCAATAACTCAGTGTATAGCCCTACAACTTCCACTGTGGATGCAAGGAGGATGGCAAAACTGCAAAGCTACAGGCAGGAGGGACAGTTGACACCTACAGCTGGTATAAATTGCTGCAAAACCACATTCCTATGGAAATTAAACACAATTTTAGTTTAATTAATGGTTCAAAAGCCACTGGAACATTGTATAAAATATGAAATTCAGGTAAATTTGAAAACCAATTGTCTGCTGCAGAGCTTGGAGTTATCACTAATGAGTGAGCTCTTTTTCTTTTTTTTTTAAACTCTGCAGAGACATAGCATTAAAACTGCTTCCAGCTACAAGCAAATGTTAATCATATTAAATACAGATATTATTCATTTAGAAAGTGAAACTGCATTGTGAATTATGCACCAAAAAGAGGCAGAATCTGTGCAAACTCTTTTATTACTATCCAAACACTCTCCAAACCAGTCAGCTGGCAGTGGTAAAAATGCTGGCAGCAATCTTACGCAGTGTAGTTACTCCTTAAAGTTGAAGTTGAGTTTTTCACTGAAATGAGATGTCTGTAACATGGCTGTGTAACATTTTAGTCTAGCCTTTGAAAAGCTATGTAAACAACGTGTAGTGGAGGGAGATAATACACACATAGAAAAAAACATTTATTGCTGTTTATTGATTTTATTATGCGCTTTTAACAACCTATAGCTGATATGTACAGCATGTTCTTCCAAAAAAGGAAATTTGCTGTTTCCTTTTTTATGCTGAAGTCCACACCCAGGAAAAATTACACTGAAGTTCTTGTACATTTATTTCTCACATTGATTTGTATTTGCATAGAAGTGACAAAAACAACACAAAAAAATCACTCCCCATTTTTGAACTGCACAGTAAAAGCAAAGAACAAATGTTATCTTCTAAAATGTTATACTTCCAGATGTTTTGGAAATGCACATAAGTTATATTCATATGTAACTGAAAGACAGATTTTTAATCTATTCTGACACAAAACCAGCAAACTGACAATTCAAAAACTGTCAAGCCTTGTACTTTATGCAGACGGGCTACAGCATGCCTGCCTTTCAGCTTTGGGACCATCTCCACCTAGTATCACAAAGTGAGCACAGTAACATACACTAAATACAACCTTGCAAAAGCACAAAAGGAACCTCTGAGAAAGTAATTCCTGACTTTATCCTAAGCCCACTAAAAGTAATTTCCTAATACACAAGAAAATAAAAATCAGTGTAATAAGAAAAAAGCCCAGCCAGAACACACTGGTAGCACATCAACCTCGCTTACCCTGGCCAACCTTGTGGATGATGATAGCAAAGATTTCCTCATTTCTCCTTTTCATTAATAGAAGAGGGAGCATTTCACTTGCTGACTGGACAAGCACAAAGCCTTCAGCCACTCCACTCTCAAAGATGTGGTAGAAATATGAGAAGTCATTCAGATACAAAATTTATTCCAAAGTTATCGATAACCAACTACTAAAATGTGTCATCTTTTGACACCTGGGAGAGTGCTTTTATTTAATATCTGGAAAACCAGACAGCTGAGGGTCCAGGCAGAGCTTGGATGCTGCCAATTTAATACTAAAAGCAGCTGAATTTGCAGAGGATGCTGGCCAATCTACTAGAATGCCAGGTCCTTCAAATGACCTCCTATGGTCCCCAATACGCTCCTGGACACTCTGGTTACCCCACTGCTCACTGGGAGAGCATCTTCTGCTTTGTGGAAGATCATTCCTGGCAGGTCTTGCCAGCGTACAAGGACCCAGAGCAGATGAGGACAGATCAGATGACCCCGTAGAGCAGCTTCCTGCACAAGGGGCAGATGTGACTCTAGGTGCCACTGCCCAAGGTTAGCACCATGTTAAGACACATTAAACTACGATTCCACCAAAGAAAATTAAGAAACACCAGAATGACAACTTATCCCCCTTTCCCCCCTGCAGAATGGACAAAACCTTATCTCAATATTTATTTCAAGAGCAAGATTATGCCAAACTACGTATCCTAGTCTCACGTTTGTTTTTCAGAGACCAAGTACGCATTAATATCCAAGATACTACCTTGAACTCATCACCATTTCCTAAGTGAAATACTGACTCCTTCTAAATTAATCTAATAAAATTATTTTTCGTCTCTTTTAAATAACCATGAATCAGTCATCTTTGAATGAGGATAAGTTTAGTCTTTCAGTTCAGCCCAATATATAATGACTGTTTTTCATACTACCACAAAGGATGAGAAAAGAATAAAGATTTCTCTTTTTCCGTTCAGCTTCCACATCAAAAGTGCTTTTACTACATCTATGAAGTTAAAAAAATTTTTGTGAATAGCTATAACAGAAAATTAACTACATGCAAGTACTTCTATGTAGTGTAAATACTGCAGAGAAATTTATAGTTTAAAACAACAAGAATTCATACAAACAACAGCCCTTCTTCCTGCTTTTGCTCTAGAATGTACCAAGAGCAGAAGTTAAAACTAAGTGAGTCAAAATTAGGACTAAGTTAAGCTTAAGTAAGTGATGTCATACAAAATACAAAGCAGAAATAAGAGAACTACCAATATGATGCCAATCATTTGGTACTGGCATTAGATATTGTATATGTTGCAGTTTATGAGCATTATAAAGAGCAATCTGCACTTAAACATAGTCATACAGATTAGAATGTTAGAGAAAGCGACTTTTATAGTCTAATAATTTGCTGACAAAATGTGAGAACTGCATTAATTTAACAAAGATTCGCAGAATGTTCTTCTGCGGTAGAAAGAAAGGAATGAAAAGGATGGTGAGAAAAGATCAGTATCTTCTTAGTTCTTACTAGCAATAACAAAGTTAAGATTCCAGTCTCAGCTTTGTTACTCAAAACTTTCCCCTCTAATAAAACCACAAGAATACTAATGGTATTTTGTTGCTGCTGTTGGAAAAGAAAAAAAGCACATGAAACTGCTTTTAAGACAGAAAGAGTGTTTCATAACCCATTTTGCAGCTGACTCTAAAGAGAAATGAGAAAGATATAGCCAAAAAAAAAATCACTTTAATATATTAAAGAGTCTCTGCTCAGTGAGACCCCAAAGATGATTACAAGTAGGAATTCTTATCACCTTTTGCAAAAGAAAACATTAATATTATAGTCTCTTCAAGCTAATTCCCCTACCACATGCTTGGTTATGCACAGATTTTGTTATAGATGAGAGATTTTACCATCTCTCTGAACATATCCAATCCGTTAATGGGGGAATACAATAGCCCAGGAAGCCCACTAACCACTCTGATTAGTCTGTGAACAGAAAAGTAAGATAATATGGTTGTTACAAAAATACAGGATGTTTAATAACAACATTCTGCTAAAGAGAGGACCCTTAGTGAAAAAGGCAATCATATTATTTAGTGATGAATAATGAGGTGCCTAGTGTCTCATTTTTCATTCACGGAAGTCAGAATTTTCATTTTCTGTGTAACATTCCCAATAGAAGCAGTTCAGCAAGCCTACATGTGTCTTGAATTGGGCTATAAACTCACGCAGCTAAAGCACACAACAATTTCTTACAATGAAGCTACACATACTTTTTACTGGGACTTACACTAATAATCCATATGGTGGAAGAGAAGAAAGTTCAGAGAAAAAGTCTTCTCATAAATTTATTCTGACTTACAGTTTTAGGACTTTAGGTTACTGGACCACACCTATGCAGGATAAATTAGAAAAGAAAAGGAAGAAAAAGAAATAGAATTTGTCTTCCCATTTGTGGGTAAACACAAAAATGGCTTTGTAGGCTACCCCAGAATCTCCATAACCACAACAACTGACAGATACTGGTCAATATTGTGGTCCCCTGTGGTTACCAAATGACAAGAAACATCATCCTTTTTAGAAAGTTCACAACACAATACACCACAGAGCAGAGCAGAGCAAGGAGGAACTACACAGAAAAAAGGAGAACATATCTGCCACCATAAATGACAATATTCATCAGCATTAGAACTATCCAACTAATTTTAATTTTCTGACACAAAAGGAGCATTAAATCAGACACAGATATTGTCAGTATCTGTCCAGGAGACAGAGCCGCAGAATTTGTTCATCTATTCATTTGTTCACAGATCTGTGACACTCCCTCCCTCTTGAAAAGCAAACAAACATCCTCTTCAGAAAAAACAGCTAACTCTCCCCTAGAACAAAAACTTACTGTCGTGTACAGCTTTGAGATGCGTTTGTCTAAAAATCATCCCTGCACACCTACACCAGAGCAGAAGCCTGAAAAATCTTGGGTCTCTAACCAGCCACGTTAGAACTGACAGCGAGAACACTGCTATTAGAACGTGACTTCAAAGCAAAGCGAGTGAGGCGAGCGAAACTATTTGAAGAATCAGCAATATAAAGACAGATGGGAGATGAGAGGCAGGAAAACACCGACTGAACTCTGAGTTTTCTGCTGCTGGGAGACAGGAAAGTTTCTACTGGGCACACAATATAGCAGCTGACTTAAAAATCTAGTCATAGGGGAATAGAACACATACCGGCAAGTACTTTTTAATAACACTTTCAAAATAAATCTAACTACATAGTGCCTTAATTACATTTTTAAGATTGATTTAATTTATGTAATTGCTTTATGAGCTCTACCAACAGAAGCAGCTTAAAAGGCAAATCAAAAAAAAGAAGAAAAAAAAGCACTCCCAACAAGGATTCCCTCTCAGAGGGCTGACAGTAGCTCCTAAGAATTAAAAGGATGCCAAGGGGATTGGCCATCCTAAAAAAAAAGTTGGAAAAAATAAATCACTTGAAGTTCTAGAAAAGCAAAGGAAGCAAAATAGGCTCTCGGACTCTAAAGTATGGATTCTGTTTTTTCTGGATCTATCTAATCAGTATCTTTTCCAAGTGCCACGTAAGGTGGCATGAGCAATCTTTAAGGTAGTGATTAATACTGACTTAACTTCATTTGTGCAATGTCTCACTGATTACAGTAGTCTGTCTTACATGGAAGGGGTACAAAACACATCTGGAAAGGAATGAGGAGGAAGAGGAAGGTCAGGTGTACCAATAGCCAGCAAGCTGCATCCAGCCTTCCTCTACAAAGCCCACTCCCCACACCATGTGGGGAGAACTACCAGAGAAGGTAGCACAGCTCACATACCCACCTCCTGTGCAGCGGTGACAGGTGACACAAGCAAAGGCTGCACGAGGCATCATGAGCGGGTCAACACTGAAGAAACCCAGGTTCCCGGACCATGTGCAGGAGAGGAACAACAGGGAATCTGCCTGTCTGTCCACTAGAAGGAAAGGGAGCCTGTTGCAGAACTACAGCCCTTGCTGATGGCTTACAAAAAGGGTCCCATCAAGAGAACAGCCTGCTGAGCAATCACAACGGCAGTACCTTGTTTCTGAAGGCCGCAGTACCAAGAGCCACAGCCAACCACGAAGGCTGTAGCAGACTGAGAGGCTGGGAGAACCACAAGCTGAGTGTGCATCACATCACTCAACTGAACCAAGACTGGGTGGAAAGGCAGGCATGGCAACAATTTACAAAAAACTGATGGGCGCTCACACCAGCAGCAGCAAGGGAATAATATTCAGGGCAAGGGAGACCACAGCACGTGTCCACCCCATGTGTGCACGGCTCTCCCCAAGTTTGCCTTTCTGCTACCCAAGTTATCTACTTCCTGAGCTGCTGCTATAGCAAACAAGCTTTTTTCAAATCTGAACTACAGCAGAGCTACTCAATGAGAGGTATAAAGACGATCATTTAGAGAGAGGAATGAAATCATGAAATCAGGAAGAAAGAACAGCAGGAAAAGTTCTCAGACAGTTTTTTTTCAGCTTTGGGAATCACTTCCCAAAGGAAGTGGTATAAGGCTAACAACTTGAGTCATTTAAAACATTCAAGACAAAACACTAAAATTCTGCACTCCCATCAGAAATTCATGCATATTCTTAGAGAAACAAGCATCCCTCCAAATCAGCCCTTCACAAGGGTGGGCATTACTGGGAACATGGCGCAGATCATGTCAGTCAGACGTCATCAGACGACTGAACACAGCAGAATGAGCTCCCTGGCTACACCCACGAAGAACATCAGAGTTTTAACTGCTGACATTTCATTTTGAAATAAATATGGTTCATTTATCATGTGGCTGGCAAACAGATACACCACTTACCAGCTCCAACTTTGATTAAGGTAAGATTATGCATCCCTGTCAGCTTTTCACCTTTCAGCTGAAACATCTTTGAAAAGGACAAAAGTTTAAGGTGTTCACATCTTCAACTTGTCTTGTCTTGCCAGCCTATTGCCAATGGCTCACTGTTTTTGTAATCCTTATAAATACAGCCTTAGGCAAGCTTGCAAAATGCTACTTAATCATTTGCCACAGGCAAGTAATATTTTTTGTGACAAGAGAATGAATCATCAGTTTCATCGGTGGGATGGATGTGGACAATGAATGTCTTTCCTCTTAAGTCTTGTTTAATTTAGTCTAATTTACATCTTTCTAGTAGTATAATACGTCTTACAAAAACCCCATACAAACAACCAAGAACAACAAAACCCCCTCACTGCTACCAAATTGTCTCATTTCTCAAAACTACTTTTTCTCATGCTACCACCATCACCTACCAAATGATCTGTGTACCAGGAGTACAAGTTATTTAAATCTGTTTCCACATACATAAAGTCCTGCTTCATTTCAACACCTTAGCACACAAATAGCAGTAGCCATGAGTGGTTCTACTAATCTAAATGGAGATGATCCTTACTCCTAAAGGTTTGTGTATCTTGGCATGAACAGGACTGTAGCAGCAATGGCAAATCTACCAGAAAAATCAACATTTTCACCCAACAGCTATGTACACATGTGTTGGCATGAATGGACTGTTGTACTCTATCAAGGACAAATGAAGAAGCAAACATAAATGTTTTTCAACTTTTTTCATAAATAGTCACAAAGACTACCTGATGAGTCTAACAGGCAGTCAGATACTTATTCCTTAAGATAAAGACATCTGACATGGGCCTAAACAGTGAGTCAGAATTAACTTCCCGTCGCTTCACGTTTCCTTCCAATCACCAGTATAGGAAGGCAATAATAAGAGACAAAGCACTGCACTACTGATGTAAGATTTTTCAGAAATCCCCATGTGGGACATGGCATAGAGGCCTCACATTCCCACTTCTATCCCGACACAAGTTTAGAGCAAGCTATAGAGGCTCAGAGCCAGTTTGGACGGATCGAGCAGTCAAACGCTGCACTGCGACCATCCCGTCATTCAAACCACACATACCCCGCTCTCAGGGCTCTCTTTCTTATGTGCAAGTCAAAACCCTGGGTACTCAAGTTCCTGCACTACCTCACTCCTTTCGTTCCCATTCCTGTAACTCCAGCGCCCGCTTCCCGCGGAAGGCACCTTCCCCCTCCGGCCGCCCGCCCTCGCCCGCACTCCCGGGAAGCCGCCCGAAAGTTTCCCAGCCGAGTGCTGCCCCTTCCCCGGGCACCGCGGGCGGGAGGCGGCGGCCGGCACAGGGCACGGCACCGGCACGGGCTCCGTCCCTCTCGGAGAAGAGGGCTCGGGGCGCTGCCTGGCCCCGAGCGGACAAAGGCCCGGCCGGCCCCGGCGGCACGGGAGGCCCGAGGCCGCCGTCCCGCCGCCACAGGAAGCCGCAGGCTGGGCCCGCCACCTTCCCGCCCACAGCACCGGGCGGGCACGGCGGGAGGCGGCGCCCCCTCCTCCGCCCGGGACCGGCGCCGACGGACCCGCACACGGGGCGGCG